>JAQGCP010000323.1:0-18101 GCA_034699885.1 Acrobeloides thornei
CAATTATCTCGAAAACTACAACGATTCAGAACATGCCGTAAAAACAAAAAATGCTCCATTTTTCATGATCTTTCTGATGTCGACCGAAGTGACGGTCTACAATCCCGACAATGAGAAGGAAGCTTTTTGACAACCGTGTAGTTTCGTGCTTAGGTCCTTGACCGTGGCTACGGCTGGGTCGCTGTTTTTTCTCCTGGATCAACTTTCACAAGGTCTTGGCAATCCGGAAACGTTGGTGGTGGGTCTTTACTTCGAAAGTTCTGTTTTCCCACCCTTTTTCTTAAAGAGGGGGGGGGGTATTTTTTACGGCTTAATCTTCGAAAAAAATTTTTCCCTAATTTTTTTTTGTTGCAAAATGACATATCTAGGGGTAATTTTATGCGAAAAATCGATTGCGCGCATTCCCGAAGCTTGAAAACCTTTGTTTGACCCTTAAAAATTGAAAAATACGTATTTTAACCCATATTTTCACTATTTTTGGGCTAAAAAATCGAAAATAAAATTTTTGTAGTGCACTGAACATGCGTTCGATGATATTGAATTGTATCACTTGTTATGAATACTAGAGAACAACTTCCGATTCTCTTGTATTGTGACTTAGTTATAGTCTGTTTCAGCAAGAGAGAAAATAAAAGCGCTGCCCACATAGCCTAGTGGATAAGTAATCCGAATATTTTTCGTGAAAATGAGCCTTTTATACTGCAATCAGGCAAAAACAGCTTTCACGCTTTGTCAATGTGTACCATAAAAATTGAAAAAAATCATAAAAATCACATGCGTATGAAGTATAATGGGGGCTCTCGCATTACTAAGGTTAAAAGTCTTTAGTCGGAAATTGGCCTCAAAGTTTTGGTTAATTTCAAAAAAATCGAAAAAACTATATTTAAAAGACAAGTCTACTTTTGGGGAAATGATGCCATGTGATAGAGCACAAAATTTGAAGCATTTTTTTAAATGGAACCAATTGGAAGTAGCTAAAACTGAAGGAGGTCAAAAATTCTTTAGATTAGCGAAATTTGCCATAATTTATATATATTCAGGAAATTCATGAAAAATGTAGCATGTGTAACAAACTAGCTAGTTGCCTAGTGACAATATATGTGTTGTCACTAGGCTTGACAACATTGTATATAAAGCTTTATGTTTATCTAATAAACGGATTCTATCTGGACAGCCACACTTACACCACATTTGGTGCATCGTCCAACGGCCCGGCCGCATGCCCTTCGGGGCCGTGGCAAAGGCCATAGTTTTTTTAAAAAAATATATAAACAAAGAGTATTAAATTTATTAATGAGTTTCAATTTTCTTTCTGCAAAAAAAAAGCCCATATCGCTAGAAATTATATATATTTGATCGAAATTATCATAAAGAGAGAACTACTTGTCTATCTAGACAAGTGTATAGATTTCTCTCATGATATTAGTCATTATTTCAAAAATAACATTTAAATAATTTTTGTAAACTGAGTTGTTATATTTTTTGTGGATGATATTTGTGGGATGATGTGAGGATATGAAATTCATAAAAATAGTGTTTACTATATTTTGTTTAATGACGTAAAGGTAACTAGGTAACTATGAATATATATTGGCAACTATGAAGATTTAGACACGCCCGAAATTTTGTCAAATAAAATATCCTAAATGAGTATATAGGATAAAAAATTTGTTAAATTTTCAGTTCGGCCGCAAAAATTGCGAGCTTTAATTTAATCGTAGTCTGTTTGAAATAAAATATTTTTTTTGAGCTTTAAACATTGTGCCAATCTGAGTTTTGAGATAAAATATTGTGGTAATTGTGGTTGTCAAAAAATTTGTAAGAATCGCTTCCTTGAGAAAGTTAGCCAGTTCTTCTGGCTCTTGGGCAGCGAATACTTTTAACCTCAGTAGAGGAGAGCAAACTTCTCAGCGAGAAGAATTTGCTAAAAAGTATTCTGATCTCAAGGAGAAAAGGTTCGAACAATTCGAAAGAGAATCTAATATGTTTTCTAAGACTGAGACGGAGTTATTAGATTCGGATAAATTAGAAAAGAAACTTGATATTAACCACCAACAACTGTTGAATAAAGTCGAAAATTTGGGAATAAGAGTTACTGGGCGAGGGCATTATGACCTTAAAAAATTCACAGGTAGAAACGATCCAAGGGATGTGGGGACGTTCTTTGCTCAATTCTCTCGTGTGTCCAATGCTAACGCATGGACAAAAGCGGAAATATTGAGACACCTTCCAATGTACTTGGAGGGTGAAGCCCTTTCCGCGTACGAGAGTTTAGAAAAAGACATTCGTGAAAACCTGGAAGCACTGACAAAAGCCCTTAAGGAAAAACTTGAGGACCAAGATGCGGCCTTTCAGGCACGTATGACGTTAATGGCCCGCTGTCAACGGCCAAACGAAACGGTCCTTGAGTTCGGTGTTGTCATTAAAAACGGTGTCCTGAAAGGGTTTCCAGATCCAGATTTCACGAAGGAGCAAAGAAGGTCCTTGGAAGTAGAAAACTTCATAAGGGGGTTAAAAACAGATTTAAAAATTCATCTTTTACGAGGGGCTACTCCTTCTTCTCTCGAGGATGCGATTAAAACGGCACAGAGAGAAGAGTACCTCCTATCGTTAACGTGCCCCTCGGTTGATAACCGAGAGGTGAAACAGCTCCTTGAAGCTACGAAGGAGGTGCAAAATAAACTTCTCGATATCGAGAGGGAGGTAAAAGCAAACCCTGTGAACTTTGTCCAGCCTTCACGTAGATCGTGGAACCCATCTAATCGGCCTATGGCTAATTTTAGGACAGGTAGAGGTCCACGCTGGGGGTTTGCTAGAAGTGAGTCAGCCCCTGTAAGAGTTACAAATTATGGCCAACAGCGGCAATTTCAGCGAGAGGATAGTCGTCCAAATTATCCTCAAGGTCAACAATACCAATTTCAACGAGAGGAGGGTCAAAGTCGTTTTAAGGGTAATTTCTCAAGAGGTAGGGGTCAATACCGGATGAATCCACCTCAGCATCGCGTTGTACCGAGCCCTAGCTTCGGTACGGCGGCTATTCATCTGACAATTGTAGCTATTCTAGCTGTGTTGACCCTAGCTTCCGGGATTCCACACAATGATAAGTTAGGTCACCAGTCAGAAAGGGGACCTACAAAGCATGAATCCTTGGGTGTACCTCCTCTTTGTGATGAGCAATGTGCAGCACACGACATCGTTCAAACGGAAAAGAGTGTTTTAAATTCTGAAAGTCAAAAACTGGTTACACAAGTTACAAAAGGGCCGATAACGGTAGTGACTACGACTGCAAGGCCAACTAATCTGTTGAGTACCGAGGTAATGGCGCGAACCGTAGTAGAAAATAAAGTTTTTACAGTACAAGGGGTAACTACAACCTTGAACTGGCAGAAAACTTTTACAAGACAGTCCCTGAAGCCGTTTACTGACATAGCCAAGGCTATGACACAAGCCCCTAGGGTGTCAACAGCTAAACAGCTGGGGACTGTCAAGACTACAGTTACGCCTATTACGGTCAAGACGAAGGTAAAACCTAGCATCGGGAGGTTTACTGAGAAGACAACAGCTTCGTCTCGGACAGAGGTATCTCACATGAAAACCGTCGAGTTCACAAAACTAGAACCTTTATTGAGTACAAAGACTCTGGAAGGAGTTAACGGACCTTCGAAACTGCCGGTGGCAGGGGTAGCTGAGGAGATTCCAGCTACGACCAGAGGTCTAGTTACTATCAATAAAGGTTCGGAGGATGTCTTATCATCAAGCTCTTTTATTACCAAAAACGATTCAAAATTTATCACGATTGATACGGCTTCGGGTACTCATCCGTTTGATACAAGCTTACCCTTACGGGAAAAGGAGCCTATCCACCAAAGGCCGTACACGGATGTAATAGATCACCCAATTGAATACAATGTAGGCGATCTACAAATGCCGTATGTGATCGAGGTTCCAATAGATCAAGAAATGATTAGACAAATTGCTAATGTATTATCTGAAGAGGTTTCAGAAATGGAAATGGCAGCAATAAAAAGGGAATTTAAGGAATTTTTGATAAGACCCCGCCGTTACATATTTTTTAGAATAGGTATGAATTCATTACAACACTGGTTTCCTAACCAGACTTGGATAAAGAGCTTTAATTCAGCCATTCGTGAAACCGAAACGGTGATAGTTGGAGGTGTTAAGAATGGAACAAAAGTTTTCATTGAGGAAACAGGGGTGTCAACTTGGACAAATTGGTTAGATGTGTGGGAAAGCATCAAAAATTTCTTTGAGGCATGGTTTAAAATGGCAATCGTAGCAGCAGTAGCTCTTATACTGCTCTCATTGCTAGGCCTTTCGTTTATCTATAGAGCCCAAATAAACATGTGTCTAAATTTTTGCTGCACTTGTTGCTGTTTCTGTATACGAAAAAAGAAGGGAGACATGATAGCAAACGCTATTATCCCTGAAAGTGTGCCGTTACGAAAGCCAGTGCCACGTGATGTCGAACTTATTGAAATAGGAGTATACTCGTTAGATAATGTGGGTGTTGGAGTAAACCGACTACCATTTGTACAGGTATTCTTGAATAATAGGTCGGTTGTAGCTCTTCCGGACTCCGGTAGCGGAATTTCTTATTGCCGGCAGTCCACGGCGAAAGATGTTAGGGCGGAAATTGTACCATTAACCCATGTAATAAGGGCACGGGCGGCAAATGGCTCTGCGATCTCATTTTTGGGAAAAATAGATGCTGTTATTCAAATTGGCGACGCCAATCTGAGGACAGATATCCTAGTTTCCCGAGACGAGTTTTGCCCCTGTCCTTTATTACTAGGATTCGACTTCATGTCACACTTAGCTAGATCGGGGTTTGAGGTGCGAATTTCGCCCGATGACGGAAGTATACTAGTTGGAAGAGCTACTCTTCCGATACTCACAGCAGGTATTATAGCGGACACTGTGGCCTCGTACGAGGCGAGAATCGCTGAAGATACGATCCTGGAGCCACGAACAGACAACTTTTTATATGGTGTGTTGGACGTAAGTCTCCCCGCACACTGGGAAGTTGCGGCTTACGAGAATCCCGAAAATGACATAGGATTTGTAGTCACTGGGGTGACGGTAAGCCGACCAGGTGAAATGAAAGGGATACCATTGAGACTAGCGAATTTGGGTAGCGACAGAGTAACAATACCGAAAGATACAATTGTCGCTTTGGTAGAATGCATAGGCGCTACATTTGGGGAAGTAAATACAGTTTCGGATAGAGATGACGAGTTAGATTACGAATACGTGTCTCCGGAAGCTCGAGTCGAAGATTTTTTACCGGAATGGCCACAAGGCTCAAATTTTAAAATCTCGGATAAGATAGATCTAAGTCAGTCCTGCTTGAGCGGACGGGCAAAGGAGAAGTTAAAAGAATTAGTTGACCGACTGAGCGATGCGTTCGTGGGTGCTGATGGAATTATCGGTAAATACAGAGGTCCTGTCGAATGTCGCATTGATTTGATTCCGGGAGCTATTCCCTTTCAGAAAAGACCGTATAGGGAACCTCCGGCTGCAAAGGGTGAAGTGAATAGACAAATTAACGATATGCTTCGACAAGATATTGTAGAGCATAGCACTTCTCCCTTCGCAAGTCCTATATGTCTCGTCCGGAAGAGCGACGGTAAATCCTGGCGTTTTGCCGTGGATTATCGCGCCCTCAATGCGATAACTCAGCGACAAGCGTACTACTTACCGCTTATCCAGGACATACACGATAGCATCGCAGGTAATTCTATTTATTCCACTATGGATATGATGTCTGGTTTTCATCAGCTTCCGATCTATAAGCCCCATGTTGAAAGAACGGCGTTTGTAACGCATCACGGTGGCACCTTTGCATTCAAACGCATGCCATATGGTATAGCAAATGGCCCGGCTTATTTTCAACGAGCCATGGAACATATGAAAAAGGACCTACCTACCAATACCTTGGTATATATTGACGATTTGGTCTTATATAGTACAAATGAAGAAGAACACTTACGGGAACTTGAAACGTTTCTTGAGGTGATGATAAAGTTTGGTCTGAAGCTTAGACCAGATAAATGTGTATTTGGCCGATCAGAAATAAAATATTTGGGGTTTATTGTATCTGAGCGTGGGATTCGTCCTGATCTAAAAAACGTAGCAGCAATTCAAAATTTTAACCCACCTAAGTCACTCACAGAGCTCAGGAGCCTTATAGGCGCACTGAGCTACCATCGAAAGTTTATCGTCGGGTTTGCAGGTATCATTTCGCCCTTAATAGCGTTAACAAAAAAGGACCAGTTCGGTGCCTGGCTACCTATACACCAACAGGCACTAGATACTTTAAAAAAGTTGCTAATGACTGCGCCTGTCCTCGCTCCTCCAAAATTTGGACGTCCGTTTATTTTAGAGACGGACGCGAGCAGCACAGCGATTGCAGCTTGCTTGTTACAGAAGAACGAAAAGAGCGAGGTACATCTAATTTGCTGCGCGTCTCGTGCTTGCAACAAGAACGAGGCTAGATATTCTTCGACAGATCTCGAAGGATTGGCAGTAGTTTACGGAGTAACCACTTTTCGTCCTTATTTGGAAGGTTCTGGTCGCTCTATTGTGCGCACGGACAACATTGCACTCAAATCGTTATTCAAACGCAAGGACTTGACAGGTCGCTTAGCCAAGTATCAACTCATCTTGCAGTCCTACGATTTGGAAATACAATATCGAAGTGGTGTCAGTAACAACTTCTGCGACTATATGTCGAGATATTTAGAGAATCATGACCCCGTTACTGTACAGGTAAACTATACCGTTGAATCCCCGTCAGACATCATATACGACGAGGATGCTTGGGTAATGTGGGAAAGTGAATTCGATGAAGTTGGTATTGACACACTTACAATGGTTTCGGCAGTTGACACTTCCGAGGCACAGGTTGCGCTTGAAGGTTGGTCTCTTGAAAAAGTTCGAGAAGAGCAGAAAAGGGTGCAGGAGTATAGAGACCTTTATGATGGTATTGCTAAGGGAATTTGGCCAGTTGAGAAGGATAGGAAGGAGAAATTGCAAAAACTGGCAAAATCTTTTGACGTCAAGATGGGGTTGTTGTACTACAAACCAGAAGATGACGCAGAGGATTTGCGATTAGTCCTACCCTATCCTCTCAGAGAACTAGTCATTAAGGAGTATCACTCTTCGCCCTTACAAGCTGGACACTCAGGAGTTCAGAAAACTGCCGCCTTGATAAAGAAGCGGTTTTACTGGCAAGGCTGGTTCGAGGACACCAACCAAGTAGTAAAACAGTGTCCTGCCTGCCAGGGAAGAAAGCCAAATTTCATCAAAAGCCCGATTCGAGAGGCACTAAATCCAATTCCGCCTGCAGCTCGACCATGGGTTCATGTGCACACAGACATACTCGGACCCTTACAAGAGTCTGAAGGGTTCAAGTACGTCTTAGTGACTGTCGATAGTTTTAGCAAAATGATTGCTACCGAACCAATGGTCGACCAAACAGCGCGTTCAGTGAGTGAAGCGTTTCTAAAAAGTGTGATCTGTCACCATGGTGTTCCACAAACCGTAGTGACTGATCAGGGACGACAGTTTATTTCGGAAGTGTGGAGAGATCTCGCTACACTAATGGGACTTGACCATTTAACCACTTCCCCATATTCTCCGTGGGTAAATGGCCAAGTCGAACGAGCAAATGCCACCCTCGCGAGTATGATCGCGACGACATCATCGGCGGGATCAACTCGCCAGGAGTGGACAAGGCTACTACCGCTCGTGACTTTCGCTTACAACGTTGTCATAAACGCCACCACGCTTGAATCACCATTTTTTGTAAATCACGGTTTCGACCCTACGCTCCCCTCGGATCTAAAATTAGGTCACCCGCAAGGGAAGGAAATCGGTATCCCCCAATATCGACACGAACTTACAGTGCGACTCGAAGTTATGTGGAATATGGTAAGGGTTCGTACACTTGAAACACAAAAGAAAATGAAAGAGCACTATGATGGGATAAATAAAGTTGTAGTCAGAAATCTAGAAATTAATGAATTAGTCTTGTTGTACAAGGACGCATTGCCCGCAAACGAATCGGCAAAATTTAGGTCGAAGTGGGTCGGACCCTACCGTATCGTTAAAATTAATACCCCCAGTGTAACTTTATTACCCATTTTGGGGGACATTAAAAGACCTTTTACTGTGCACGCTAATAAAATCAAACGTTTCCAAATGGCCGAGCCGCTGCCCCTTAGAAAGGCAGATAAGTCTATAGTTGGGCCTCTCCATCCTCAGCTGGACCAGTTGGAACCAGATGAGATGTTGCCTCAAGCGATAGTTGAAGAATCACAACACGAAGCATCAACTTTGGGACAACGTCGATACCCCCTAAGAGATCGTAAAAAGATAACCAACCCTTCCTTCTAAGCCAGAGCTGTCAGATATTTATGTTTGTTATGGTAATTAAATTTATACAAATCTGGCAACCAGGAATATCAGGTTAAAAACTCCAAAACAAAAATAAAATTCAAAAAAATAATATGTGTTGTGAGATAAAAATATAAATATTGTGCTGTAGTGTGGTGAAATTTAGATAACTTAATAAATTGCACGTTTCTTATTCATACATTTCAAAAATTCTAATTGATAAATTCGTTTCATGTAAAAACGTAATTCATTTGTTTTTGATTGGCATAAGAACTTTAATTTTGCACTCGATAAAGAAGCTATTTCATGAGTTTTCAAATTTTCTATGATTTCCATTCGTTTCAATATCTTAATAAGATCTGTTACTTTTATTTTTAAACAATTTATCTTAATATTAAAGCTACAATTTAGAAAAAAAGAAACTAGCAGATAATTAAGCAAAGAGGTATGTCTAGATATGTTTAGTTTAATGGTACATTCACAAAACCATCCATTTCTGGGTTATTAATAGGACCCATTTCCATTCTAATAGGTCCAATTTCCATGTTGTATGAACGACGTCGGGACCAATATATGAAGGACAACGCAAATAGTAGAATCATATTTAAGACAAGAGAAACCAATAAAATACTATGTCTACAGGGTTGCGTCCTGATCCATTTTTTAAAATTTTTTTCAATTTTTTACAATTTTTTTTTCAAAAAGTTTTTTCAATTTTTACAAATTTTTTAATTTTTACAAATTTTTACAATTTTTACAAATTTTTTTCAATTTTTTTACAAATTTTACAATTTTTTTTCAAATTTTTTCAATTTTTACAAATATTTTCAATTTTTTTTACAAATTTTTTCAATTTTTTTTTACAAATTTTACAATTTTTTTTTCAAATTTTTTCAATTTTTACAATTTGTTTTTCAATTTTTCAAATTTTAAAAAAATAATTTTTCAGTTTTTTTTTTCGAATTTTTTTTCAAATTTTTTTTAGGCTCCGACGCAACCCTGATACTCAGGTAACCAACGATGGCAAGTTTCAACATCAGAAGTCTAAAATTAATTTTTTTAGATGGTTAATGACAGTTTTTTTACCCCCCCCCCTTTTCCACATAATGGTAAAAAATTTTTTTATCCCCAATTCAAAATTTTTTTCAACCCCTTTCAAAACAAATATTTCTTCTCCCCCCCTCACCTTACAAAATTTTGAACTACTTACACCAGGTGGGTTGGCGCTGGTGTTTGTCGGGTAAATAGAAGCTTCAATAAGCTGGCTAGATGTCGGACAAGTGGGTCGAATAATGGTAGAGCAGTTAGTGACATTTGGTTCCGAAAAAGGCTATAAATTATTTTTTCAAACAGTTTTTTTTAAACTAAAATAATTACTAAATCTTCGGAACAAATAAATACAGCATAAGCACCGACTCGAAAACAGTCGCCATCACATTTACATAAAGGATGAGAACTTTTCCTCAAATTCTCCCGACCAAAATTTTCACAAAAAATAAGTGAAATAATAAGAAAAATTCTTAAAGCCCACATTTTTACAAAACATATAAACACAAAATGACTTTGCACGGGATTTGTTTGGATTTTCGATCAAAAGAAATGTGTAACAAATAGTTTTTTTACAATAGCGACTTAAATATGTAAGCTATGAGAATGTTTTTGTTTCAAAATAAGAAAATTTTTCAAAATCAAAGAGAAAGATTTAGATGGCGGAAATTAAAAGAAGACTAGATACTTGTTTATCACTAATGAAAGCAGCAATTGAAATTGTACAATCCTTGAAAGATCTAGTGGAAGGCCATCCAGAAGTTCAAATTGTCGCTCCCTTCCGGAAACCACTTGGTAAAATAACAAAAAATAAAAGAAAAGGCAGGTGGTCAAAAAGGATACAGAAAGAAATACACAAAACCTTACGGGAAAAAGATGAGACAATTCAGAAAATTGTGGCGGTCTTAAAAGGAGAAGAAATTGACGATTTTGCACAAGCCACGCCGACAACATCAATGCCAGACGCGCCGATGCCAAGTTGTTTTGAACCTGAACCAAACAAGCCTAGTTGCTTTGACATAAATGAATAAAAACCTTTTATTATTCCACCATTTTATGGTTGGAGTCCAACCATAGAACGGTGGGGGAGATGTAACAAACTAGCTAGTTGCCTAGTGACAATATATGTGTTGTCACTAGGCTTGACAACATTGTATATAAAGCTTTATGTTTATCTAATAAACGGATTCTATCTGGACAGCCACACTTACACCACACCCCTTATGATTTTTTTGAAAATGATTTATTTCTCATGTTCTCCCTTTCCCATTTTTTCAAAAAATTTCGACAATTTCAAATTTTTACCTTCGTCATTATCCGTAGATTCATTCCTCAAGAAATTGTGAACGATGAAGATTGACCGAGTAACAAGAGACAAGTTTTCGTGATTTAGTTGGATTAATCTTTGCAGGATGCAAAACTTCTTCGTTAAAATTCCATAGCATTGTTCAATGATTCTTCTAGCAAGACTAATTCTAAATCAGTATTTTAATAATAAAATGCTAAAAAAAACATAAGTTACAAATTTATCCCATCATTTATCTAATTCGGTCAAATTAAAAAGTTTTCCTTTCCCATGACCAGTGTCGTATACAAGGGGGGGGGGAGTTAGCTGGCTTTAGCCCCCCTAAAATCGGCCAAAGCCGAAAAAAATCTAAAATTTAAAAAAAATCACAAGGGGCTCTTATGATTTTTGCGACATTTTCAAATTTTGTATTCGCTTTTACATTTTAGAAGAAAATAGAATAGAGATTCAAAATAAAACAGAATCGAATAGAAGAGAAGAGAATCAAGATTAAATTGTTGTTTTAAAACATCACATATGCCACGTTTGAAATGCTCGAGTGTAGTCTACAGGTTTACAAACAATCAAATGCAATCGATACATGTTGAAAATAGACTGATGAGATACAATCTGCCTAAAATTCTGTTTCAATATATTTACATATACAACAGAATCCGATACGATTAAGCAGAATTGTTTAGAAAAGAAAAACATCATGTGATATGTGTGGATTCGCATGTAAATCAATTGCCCTTTTAGCGCCTGGATAGAAACATACAGAAAAAAGGCAAATAAAAAGGAGGCGATGGATTCCGATTGGCATTAGTTAGTTCCAGTTCGATTTCCGCTTTCTACATGTCTGCATATCGTCTAGTTTTTATTTGCATGTTTATCAAGCGGTATTTAACCGGGGGTTCGATATCAAATTTAGATTTTGAACATTACCATCGTGTTCCTGAGATCAACATAGGGGGATAGCTATATTTTAGAAAAAAAATTTTGACCAAAAAACAACGGGGGGGGGCGAAAAATCGAAATTTTTCTTTCGACCTGAAAACTTTTCTAACTTAATTTTTATGCTCAAAAACATAACAATAACAAGTTTCTAGACTGTTTTAAACGAGTTGATATTGGACTTTTAGATCTGAAATTGCCAACTTGGTTTATTTCTCTATCTTGACAAAATGAACGTGCTTCTCGGAATATGTTTCTTGGCTCTGGTTGCCACCCACTCGAGCGGTCAAACTATTACTTCGTTCGTACATCCTGGAGCGTTGCACACTCAAGCCGATCTGAACCGGATGGCGCAAAAAGTTGCAGCACAAGCTTATCCCTGGATCAATACTTTTAATAACGTAAAAAACGACTGGCATACAGCATCCTCGTACGGCTCCCGTGCCGTAACATATGTCTCTCGAGGCACCGGCTGCACGTACGACAGAAACAAATACAATTTGTACAGTGACATTGCCGCCACCTATGAACTCGCGCTCATGTGGGCAGTCACCGGCAATAACTCTTACGCGGATCAAGCAGTGGGGATATTGAATGCGTGGGCGAACACTCTTCAATCACTTAATGGAACAGGTAATGTCCCTCGAGGTGATGCGCATCATTCTGGACTCCTGCTATATAGATACCGGGTTCGAATCCAACCTCTACAACTTTGAATCGATGCCGTGACTTAGTGTTACGGTGTCGGCCGCTGCCCCAGAGTAGAGAGGATCGGATCATAAACAGGAGTGTCAAAGGCCGCGATTTGTGGCGACCCGGCACATTTTCGTAAAAATTTTTCAAAAATGACCATTTAAAAAAAACTCGATTTGCAATATCCGTTTCCCATTCGGGAAAATTTTTTCAAAACAAATTTACCTAGCGCTCCCTATACCTGGAGGCCTGGCTACGCAAATGCCCTTCATATCCGATTTTGACAACCAACTTCTACGCTGGCTTGTCACGTTTGCTAACACATTTTTTAGGTTGCTCTGGTCACGATACTGATTTAATGGCGGGGATGCAAGGATATCAACTCGCGAATATTGCGGAAATCTTGCGCACTTACTCTGGATGGAGTCCGGCCGCGTTCAACAACTTCACAACCATGATGACCAATGTCTTTTATCCGGTCTTGAGCAAGATTTTTTCTTTGACGTCATATGCCAACTGGGATCTGTGTTTGATGGCCGGGAAGATGGCATACGCAATCCTCACCGATAATACAACACTTTTCAACGATGTTACAAATTATTACAAAACCGCTTGGGGAAACGGAGCCATTGCCCAGTCAGTCTATTACATGCACCCGGGATATTTGGGTCAAGTTCAAGAGTCTGGTCGTGATCAAGGGCACAACACGCTCGACATCGCCCATCTCGGCGTCATCGCTCAAATGGCATGGAATCAAGGCGTCGATCTTTACGGATATGGAAACAATCGCTTGCTAGCCGGAGCCGAATATGTCGCAAAGGGCAATCTTCAGTACTACAACAGTACTAGCAGCACTTGGCAGTTCTATAGCGTTCCCTTCGCCACCTACAACTATCTCCAATGGCCTACTATGCGGCACGACACGGTGTTTAGTACGGGAGGTATCGGGGCTAGGCGTCCAGTCTTTACGAAAATCTATCATCATTATGTTAATGTTAAGGTAATGTTTGCATTTGACCGTCCGTCCGTTTCGGATTTGATTGATAATCAGACAAAAATCAGATAAAAAAATATTAAGTGGGTGATTCAGGCATCTAAAATCACCCATAGGTGAATCACCCTCTGGGTGGTGGCACCACCCAATGACCTAATCACCACCCTTTGGGTGATTCGCCCAGTTTCTTGGGAAAGGGGAACAAAAGTATTGGTCAAGTCAACTGATGAGTTTTTCATTAAATTAATCACTAAATTAAGGGCTTGGCAGCACCATACACACAGAAGATGATGCTTGCTACGACACCGGATGGAATTGCATGTTGCGATCATTTTGGCTGCGAATCACTGGCTTTCACTCTTGACCCGATTTCCCAAGGAGCGCCTCCAAGCGGTCTAGTTGGGTATGTAGCCAATGGACAAGTCGTATTGTATTGGTGGGGAAGCGCCTATGCAACTAGCTACAACGTTAAAAGGAGCACCGTCTCCGGTGGGCCATACACCACCATCGCAACCAATATTACGGATCCACTCGTTTATTATGATAATCCGCCACGAGGAACATACTACTATGTCGTGACGGTGAACGCTACCGGAACGGTCTCATCGAGCGAAGTGAAAGTAGTTGCAAACAACCAGGCTTTATGGACGTATTATACCTTCGATCAAAATTCCACCAGCTCAGTCGACTCAAGCGGTAACGGAAACACTGCGACGCTCGTCGGAGGCGCGTCCATTGTTCCGGGCATAATTGGCAACGCCGTGTCAATGAGCGGAAATGGCAGCATGTGAGTCTACCCGTCGGTATTCAATGTGGACTATCCGACTTCACGATATCCACATGGGTCTATATGAACAGTGTATCAAATTGGATGCGACTTTTTGATTTCGGCTTTGGCACGGAGCGTTACATGTTTTTCAGCTTGCAATCGAGCAGTGGGTCTTCATTTCAGGTAGGCAAATGAATAGACTTTCAGGACTTTTGGGAATGGAATTTGTGCCACCCAAGGTCCAGACCTTGTTTGAACCGGTCCGTACCTTGAAATTTTTTACCCTCACAAATAGTCTTTTTTACGCAAAAAATGCAGTTTTTTAAAAACCGATAGAACCCCTGTTTTTTGTTGCAAATTCCCAATTGTAATTTCAGGTCACGCTGAACTCCAATGCCGGTTATGAGGGCATCAGTGGCGCGGGTGTTCCCACTAAGCAATGGACTCATGTTACCGTTTCACTCGTGTATCAAACAGTGACGATTTTTTTCAATGGAACCCTAGTCGGCTATGGCACCGGAATCTGGCTCTCCCCATTCCAAACGTGCAATACAACAGATAATCCGGCGCAAAACGCAATTGGTCTCTCGCAATTTCCAGGTAATGTTTTCAAAGCGGGATGCATTTTGCGACCATTTGGGAGAAAAACTTTTTTTCGTAAAAATGACCCTATTGGGGGTAATTTGATGCGAGAAATCGATTGCGCGCACTTCTGAAGCTAATAATGCTATCTTGATCAAGTTTTCGTGAAAAATTGCCTATTTCGCTTTTTTTTCATCGTTTTCGGCGAAAAGATAGGCAGACCTTTTGAAGGCTTATAATTAAGGGTCTTTTCCAGAACTTTTGGGTCCGAACCATTAAGCAATCTATTTCCAGGTGATCCGCATTTCAATGGGCTTGTCGACGATTTCAAGATCTACCAAGGCGGGCTCAAAATCGGAGACATCATTTCGTTGGATACTACAAGCTTCACCGCCGTTTATTTAAATGGGAGCGTTACTCTCTTGTGGAACGAATTCACTTTCGCCAATACAACTAGCTATAATGTTAGCCGTGCTAGCAGTTCAAGTGGTCCTTATACAACCATTGCGAGTGGTGTCATCACATTTTCATACGTAGATCTCTCAGCGTCTCTCGGCACTTACTACTATATCGTGACGTTGCAAACCACTTCGGGTGTGGTGACTTCGCTTCCAGCTAAAGTTGTTGCTAATCCTGTTGCGTTGAACACATATTTGAATTTCAACCAACTCAACGGCTCTGTCATCGTTGATCAAAGGTAGACTCGTGATCTGGCTGTCTTTTTTTATAATGCAGACCTCGGCAACAGGGGCGGACCCAGTGAGAATTTTTTTGGAGGTGGGTGAAATTTTATTGACTTTCAACAAAAATAGATTGAAAAACTTAAACGAAAACCGTCTACCTTCTTCTTTACCACTCAAACCCTCCTTCCACCATCTCTATAAGACCCCTTCCCCCGATGCGACCTCTCGACACGATCCCCAACACCCTGGTCTGATTATAGTATGCCATTAATTTTAGTGGAAATGGAAACAATGGCGTATTGAATGGTAATGCGAACATTACTACTACAGGACTAATCGGCAACGCCGTTTCACTTGACGGAAGCAGTGGATATGTGAGCTTGCCGACCGGGTTACTGAACAACTTATCCGATTTTACGATCTCCGCATGGGTAAAACTGAACAGCATATCTACCTGGGCGCGACTGTTCGACTTCGGCTATGGCACTAGTCGTTGGTTAATATTCACTCCTCTAGCCTCAACTGGTTATGCACAATTTGAAATTGTCGCATACGGAGCAACTCTTACCATCGAAGGTAGAATAGCATTGCCTTTGGGAGTTTGGAATCATGTAGCAATTACTCTCACCGGCGTTTCTGGGACACTATATATAAACGGTACTCTGAACGGCGCAAACACGGTATACCCGCCGCCATTCCAATTGGCTACATCCGCTTTGACTGCTGGTCTAACCGCGCAGAACTACATTGGCAAATCGCAGTATCCTTCAGATCCATATCTGAATGGAACAGTCGATGACTTTAGGTAGACATTTTCATCAACTTTAAAAATTTCTATATCTCTAATTTTAGGATCTACCAAGGAGCGCTTACGCAGTATCAAGTCGCTTCGCTATCTAGTTTCAATTTGAACGCCGTCTCATCGAATGGAAATATCTATCTATTTTGGTATGGCTTTGCCAATTCGTCTAGTTTTACCATTCAAAGAGGCACTGCATCAGGCGGACCTTATACGGTAGTCGCGGCGAATGTTGCCAATCAGCTTTCATATACGGACAGTGGTCTTGCCGCCGGCACCTACTACTATGTTGCGGTCGCCGGTGGTGTGACTTCGAATCAGGTGAAAGTGGTCATGAGCAATCCAGTGATCGTGAATACGTACTTGACTTTCGATCAGACCAGCGGGACCGTGGCCGTGGACTCGAGTGGAAATGGAAACAGCGCCAGTCTGGTGAATAACGCCACCTTCGTCCAAGGCTATATAAACAACGCCGTTTTCCTAAACAACAATAATAATACTAACGGCACCGATTATGTGAGTCTTCCGACCGGCTTCTACAACAATTTGGCCGACTTCTCGATCACTGCTTGGGTGAATATCAACAATCTAACCAACGGGATGCGAGTCTTCGACTTTGGCTATGGTACTCAACGATACTTCATGTTCACGCCATCGAACGCCAACGGTGTTGCGACATTTACTATCAGTTTGAACGGCTTCACCCAGTCCATCTCCGCAGGCAATGCGCTGCCCACCCAACAATGGGTTCATCTCGCTGTCACGCTCTCGGGAACGACCGGAAGCTTCTATGTGAATGGCTATCTCTGGGCTCAAGGTGCTATCCAAATTGCGCCGTACCAAATTGCAGCCGGCATGAGTGGCATCACTGCAAATAATTGGATCGGTCGATCTCAATCTTCGGCACCAGTCGGATCGGATCCGTATTTCGATGGATTAATCGACGACTTCCGAATCTATTCGGCAGCGCTTCCAGCTTATACGATTTCCGATCTAGCGAATTTCAACCAAATGGACACCTATTTGACATTCGGACAATTGAACGGGACTCTTGTGCTCGATCAAAGTGGCAATAATAACAATGGTCAGCTGGTAGGAAACGCAAATATCACTACGGGAATAGTCAACAGTGCAGTGTCGTTAGATGGAAGTTCTGGCTACGTTCTTCTGCCCTCGAATCTGATCATCAACTCGCTGGACTTTACGATCGCCGCATGGGTAAGTCATTTTGAGAAGTTTTATATAGACATTCACGAACCTGTTCAGTAGGAAGAGGATCCATTTCGGAGGGGATGCCCTCATTTTTAAATTCCCAGACCCAAAAACCCTCAAGGAGTGAAAATCAGTCAATTTTGGAAAAAGGCAAAAAAACAACTTGCTTCAGGCGAGATTCGAACTTTCGGCCTTTGGAGCCTACGATGGAAATTTCACTGCGCTACGTTGATCATACCTTTTTCGGACTTAGGCGACATCCACATATTACATCAGCATGTTTTTGGGATTTTTTGACCCCCTAGTTAGCAAAAATGAACGGCCGTCAGCATATTTTAATAGAATGGCTGGACCCCCTACATGTTGAAATAATATGTGGTGATCCCTTATACCGGGAAATGGAGTTTATCTTCTTTACAGGTATATGTAAGATCTGTGGCCACATGGGCTCGAGTGTTCGACTTCGGCTATGGCACAAATGCATGGATGATGTTCACCGTCAAAGGAGGAAATAATGTAGCGCTTTTCCGCATCTCCAACTATAGTAATAATGCCCATTATGATGCGCCATTGAGCCAAGCCCTCCCTGCTAACCAATGGGTACATGTTGCCGTGGTAATGCAAACTCAAACGGTGACCGTTTATTTGAATGGAACAGCGGCGGG
>JAQGCP010000324.1:0-18098 GCA_034699885.1 Acrobeloides thornei
TGAATCGTTGTAGTTTTCGAGATAATTGCGTGTGAAGTTGGCGATTTTTAAAATTTTGTGTATTACAACGAAAACATGGACGCAAATTCAAATTTCAAACGCAATTTTCTCAAAAACTACAACGATTCAGATGCATGCCGTAAAAACAAAAAATGCTCCATTGTTCATCAACTTTCCAACCCTCCGATCAGCTCCCGTTGCTTTTCTCTTTAATACACATATTTCTTCCCTGAATCAGGGTCGGGGAAAATGGTTCAAGGTCGGCAAAACGCGAAGAAACCCCTCATAGAGTTATTTTGAAAATTTTTGAAAAAATCGTGTCATTTTGGGACATCCTGGGATTATTCAGAAAGAATTGAGACATTTCTTTTTGCCACTTTTTAATACACAATTCAATTTTTTTCAAAAATTCAATTTTTTCTGCTTGAACATGACTTTCTTGCTCCAGAAATCCGTTTTCGACAAAAATTTTTTTTTCAGTTTTAGGAAAGAGGGTATGCTGGATAAACGATCCAGTCCAGTCTTTTTGAGCTTAACTCATGTTTTCTTGACTATATCTAGACTTTTTCAAAAAATTGGGCGTTCCAAAATGCAATAAAAATGCTGTCAAACACTTATAATCGGACACTAAAATTGACAAAAAGATTGTCTGACATAACAATAAATGCAAAAATAATTTTATTCAAAGGAAGTGTCAATTTCAGCAAAAACCAGAATAGTATTAAGCCATTCTCGGAAAGTGGCGCTGCATTATATTTGCAAATTAAGTTAATTTCTCCATAATTTTTTGGTACTAGTTCGGAACAGAGAACGACGCACAAAATTTTTTTTGAAATTTACCATTTTTGGAGGTGCGTTGAATTCAAAAAGCGCACTTCCGATGACTGAAAATGCTTTCTGTGCTCGAAAAAATAAGATGAGACACATCAAGTTCACAAAAGTTTCGCAGGGATGCATAGTTTCCCGCTAATACGACCACGCAGGGATACATAACAAAGTAAAACATATTTAAAAAAAGATTAGCAATTTACCGTTGGATTTGCCAACAAAACAAACAAGACCAGAAGTTGGTTGTTTTGTTGGTAAATCCAACGTAGTTTCCCACCGTGTGGTTGTATTGGACGGAAATTATGCATCCCTGCGTGGTCGTATTGGGCGGAAACTATGCATCCTTGTGTAGTCGTACTGGCGGGAAACTATGCATCCCTGCGTGATCGTGTTGGACAGAAATTATGTATCCTTGCGTGATGGTATTGGACGAAAATTATGCATCCCTGTGTGGTCGTATTGGACGGAAACTATGCATCCTTTCGTGGTCGTATTGGGCGGAAACTATGCATCCCTGTGTGATCGTATTGGACGGAACCTATGCATCCCTGCGTGGTCGTATTGGACAGAAATTATGCATCCTTGCGTGGTCGTATTGGACGGAACCTATGCATCCCTGCGTGGTCGTATTGACGGGAAACCACCTATGATTTCTATGCAAGAAAACTCATGAAAAAATCACGAAAATTCCACTTTTTTATGACACCCTGTACAAACAAATCGATGGTTTTTTGCAACTTTTCGCTTCAATACATAGGCCTTCCCTGAATCAGGGACAAAGCAGCGCCTTATTGGTCACAAAGTTCTTGGGTTCGAATCCCGCTACGATCAAGTTTTTTTGCACAGTGGGAAAAAGTAAAAAACCCATTTTTTCCTGAATCAGGGTCAAAATCGACTTTGGCACCTTGGAAATACATTAGAATCAACTTAAAAATGGTTTTTAAGCATAAATAAACAGTTTTTCGTCGAATTCGCGCATTTTTCACTTTTGGCACAACTTTGGTCCGCCGTGAGTGATTAGCGCGTTAAACCAGCAGCCAGAAGGTCGAGGGTTCGATTCCCGAGTACGTTATTCACTTATTTGGCCATCGTTCTAGTAGATAGTTATTAAAGCGAAAATGGCCTGCATCAGGGTCAGGTAGATTTGTTCATGTTTCGAAAATGCTCGCAACCAATTCCTCACATAAAATTACTCAGGATAACTTTGTTCTAGTAGATGTTTTTGTTATTGTACGACATTGAAATAAAAATTCGGACAGAACTTTAAGGCCACCCTGTACGTAGTGGATAAAATTTTTATTAGGCAAGTATTTCTTTATTCGATATGTTACATTATGAACAATAATATGAACAAAACTTACACAAAATAATACTAGTAATAAAAAAACCTGTAAGCAAAACAACTAGATGGTTCTTTGACCATAGTATAATGATAAAATTAAAAACAAACATTTGAGCAAAAAAGCAAACGAAAGCTATGATTGCCCGATAAAAAGATCACTTAAAAGTCAAATTTAAATCATTGGCATATTGGATCCTGTTTTTCTCTAGAGGCCCAGAACCCAGTACCATTATCATAATTTTTTGCCATTGATTCAAAATAACGTTTCCTAATAAATTGCGTGATTTGTTCTACAAAGTAAACAATAAATGTAAAAATAAACCTAATAAAAAACTTTCATAAGTTATCAAAAAGAGTATAAGTTATAAAGAAATAGACATTTGGAAACCTATAAATGTTTAGATGAACCTCTTCTTTTTTTAGATGAACTTTTTCTTTTTCTTAGCCTTTTCCTCCTTTTTATTCTTCTCTGACATTTCTTTTCTTTGTTTTTCATATTCTGCCAGCTCATCATCGACAGTGTCAAATTCTGCTGGGGAGGTGCGCCAATGGGTATAATTGCTAAACTTTAAATCTTGCCTATGATAAAATTTGATAATCGGGGAGGTTAAAAAAATTTATTTTCATCAAAATTTTCCAAGATTACCCTATTTTTTAAGATTTTTGGATGGGAAAACGGGATGGATAAACTCTATGTGTTTTGCCTCACCTAAATTTATCTGGCTTTGTCCACTCCGGCTTCATCTTTTCCAGCTTTCTACTGCCTTCGGTATCCGTGTCTTCAGCACTTCTTGGAGTGCTCGCCCTCCGTTTCATCTTCAACGGCGGGAATAGATAATCCACGGTCATATTGGCCATCTCTTCATAACTTGACATAAAACCGATTTTGTCAGCACGTCGAACTTTTCCAGAAGGATCAATGATGTTGATTCTAGATGGTGGGATGCCAACAGCGGTGTATGATTTCACATCCTGAAAAAGTTGGAAGTTTAAAATTTTGGGAAGGAGGCTTACAGTTTCTCGGTTGCCAAAACCAGCGTAGAAGGGTTGCTTGACGGGAAATAGTGCTTTGATATCGGATAAACATGCGATTTTAAATTCTTCAGGCTTGCGTTCTATCACTTCTCTAAAATTATAAGTATATTTTCAAAAAATCAGGCCGAAATTGGGTCTTTTGAACAAAAGTCGCTCTCTATCTCTGCAGGGGGTAATATTGTTCCGAAAAGTCTCCCACTGCCTCTACCCACACACCAAAAAAGGTCAAGGCTAGGATTTTAACTTTTTATGTTTTATCGACTCTTCAACGGTCAGAATCCTTTCGCAGAAGACTTTTCGATGAGCCTTGTCAAACACTTCAGCCGGCCTTAAGGGGTTTTCGGGCTTTAGTCTTACTTTCTAAAAGCCAATAAAACAGAAGTTGGAGACAACAAAACCGGCCCATCAGGCAAAGTTGTACTCCCTTGAGCAATTCTCCTCAAATATCCTTTGGTATAATGAGATTGACCAATAGCCCTCGAGGACAAATAAATCATTCGATAACCATTATTTTTTATGTGAGTATACAGTTCTGCAACACCGGGTTGTGCCCATTGGCCTAAAATTTTGAGGTGAAAATTGGACTATAGGTAAAAGTATATACCTCCAATAGCTGGAATGACGTGTCCTAAAACATCACTGATCGTTATGGTGCCATCAATATCGGAAATGACAATTTTTTCGGACCATTTCCAGAGATATATATGGCAAGCACACCATGCTGTACCCTAAAAAATTTGAAATTTTAAGTTTTTGTGCTTGGAGCTAAGTAGAGATTTACTGCTTCGACGACCCCCTCCCCATCCATCAAAATAATAGAGAAAGGGATTGTTCGTGTGTCCCAGCTTTGGTTCCCTGAGCCAGATGGGCCTGGGACACCAGTTAAAAGCCTATCCCTTACTTGAAATTTAGTTGTGATACTAAAACGAGCTTCATTGCACCCATACTGTAATCCCAAAGATTTCAACTGATCGTTGTCCAAACGAAGGGATTTGAGAAATTTCGTTTTCTTAACTGGGCAAGGATGGGGAATATCAACATGAATTTCATCATCACTAAGCGGATTTCTAAAAAAAATCATTACTAAAACTTTTTCTTGGTTAAAAATACCCAAAATCACTCGTCCTTGACTGCCCACTGGCTTTCCTTTCTTTTTCTGACACACAAACATTTGTACCACCTTCTGAAAAAGCAGCGCCAATTTCTGTCGATGGGGTTTTTGCGTGCTCATCCGTACCAGCTAGCAACTCGTGCTCAACAGCTTCAGCCTTACCAAGGGCTTTGACCACATCCTCTCTTGTTGGAGTCTGAAAGATTAAATTTTTATTTTTAAGGGACTTTCTTGTTTTCTTACCGAATCGTCGACTTCGTTCAAACTGTCCACAGACAAGGCAGATGGTGAGGACGGCGAAGCACCTAACGAAACTCCATTTCCACTATCCACATTCGAAATAGTGCTTCCAACGCTTCCAACAGATTTTCCAAAATATTTCTCCCTTTGAATAGGGTCGTTGAGAAGATCATCCAGATAGACACCCTGATTTTCAAGTTCATTTTTAGGCGACCGCTTAGACCAATTCCACCAACGTGACCATCTTGCTGGCTTTTCCTCTGGTTTTGGTTTATTTTCTTCTTTTGACTTTTCTTCTGGCAGCTCACCCCATTTCCACTCAGTACCTTCGTTGACAGCATCATTGTTTCTGTGTCTATCGATTTCGGAGTCGGAAACGGCTCCATCGGCGATAGAGTCTTTGTTTTGATTGAGGTCTCCATTTTGTAAAGAGAGGTCTTCTTTGGAGCTTGTTCGACTGGAATTGGAAGTGGATGGACCGTCTGAGCTCTAAAATTTTTTAGTTATAATATAACTTATGCAAAATTTGGTAATTAAACTCTGTATCATGGAGAGATTCTTTAAAAAATTCTGGTTCGATGGCTTAGTGGCTAGGGCGCTGGCTATTCATGTTATTGGCGCGGGTTTGATTCCAACAGGGTCATGCGCGACTACTTTTTTGAATCTTGCTATGAAACAGAGTTCAATAAGCTTACATCGTCAAGATTAAGTTCAAACTGAACGTTTTCTGGCTGAGCTGCATTTTGTTGTTTCGCAACGAGTTTGGCAGCTTCTGCTAACTTGAGAAGCGTTGGTGGAGATATGCTTCTTTTTGAAGCCACTTTAGGCATTGTTCTGGCGTGAACCATTTGATGTGGAGCACTAAAATTTTAAAAGTCTATGAAAAAAATTATTTAAGGGGAAGGGGGAAATCTTAGATTTTTCGATTCCAGCTGTGGACAAAATTTCAATTTAACCTACCATTCTAACAATTTCCTAACATCTATTCCACCCATTGTATTCTTCCTCTTATGCTTGATCTCTTTTTTCGTTTCTTGTTCTTTTTCTTCAATTTCACTATTCACACCAAACTTCAAATTTGGCAAGGACCGATTTTTACGGATACTGAAAATTGAGGAAGAAAATGGAAGCTTCTTTTTAGCTTCAATTTGTCTCTCTTCCATCGTAATTTCTTCGACTTTTGGTAAGTGGGCGTCTTGAGCAGTCGACTTTTTGTAATTTCTTGGTGAAGGACTTCTAGAAAGGCTGCTGCTATCTGAAGTGAGGCGTTTCTGTTCAGCACGCATGCGAGTTTCTGCACGCTGGCGTTTTGCGTCTGGTTTTGTGTCGTTCTAAAAATTAAAATTATAGTTTTTTTTTAAATAATGGTATGACTAGAAGCCTGTCGTTGTACAAAATGAAAATTTTCATCAAAATGATACTTTTGGGTAACGGAACTTCCACAAACGGTCCGTGAAAATTTTGTGGAAGTTCCTAGAGCCGGCTCGGGATGGAAACCCCCATGTTATGATATTCGTTCTACTCCCCTCGGGGAGCTGAATCAAATGGCTCGTTTTTATAATTTCGAATTTAGCACAAAAAATCTCTGAGTCCTCCTAATCCACTGATCATAGCCTACTTTATTGGCAGTAGAAGTATCTGGCATTGGACTTGTTGCTAAATAATCCGGAACTTCTTCCTCTTCATCAACTTCTCTGACAAAGTGACCAATTCCAGCTTCGTTTAGCTTCATTTTTAAGTCGATTTCTTCACCATTGATTTGGATATCGACATACTATAAATTTCAATTTAATTTTTTTGACGAGCTAAACAATTTTTTACCTTTTCATCCCGGTTAAAAACGGCAATTTTGCCAAATCTGACATGGAATGGAGTGGAAAGTAGTGACCCGTCTGGTTGTTCTATCACTATCACATCTATTGCACCTAAAAATATTTTTCACAAAAAATCGTCAAAATACTATTATTGTCAAAAAATGCGATTTTTGACCAAAAAAGTCAATTTTTATTTTTACAAAAATTCAAAATTTACCCGATAAATTTGCAGGATTCATAGAATTATAAAAATACATGATATTGTTACCGATAAAGTAGACCGGCTGTAATAAATAATCCATTTTCGATGCTTTAGGAATACCCGTAAAACATGTAATACACGTTTAGATAGGGAACTAAAAGTAATAAAATTACAAGGTGCCCAAAAATGGCACTTTTGCGGTTTTTGGGCGATTTTTTCAATTTTTTAAATTTTCAGCGAAATAAGCCTAGGGGGTTTTTCTATACAAAGAATCGTTTGAGCGCATTACTGAATTTTGAAAACGCTTCTTTGACCCTGTATTAACCTATTTTCGCTTCAATACACACATCTCTTCCCTGAATCAGGGTCAGAGAAGCGTTTTCAGGGTTCGGAAATACGCTCGATCGATTCTTTGCATAGAAAAATCACTGAAAACTTGAAATTGCAATCCATGTGAATTAAAGTGAACAATTCTAATTATCTTGCAAATCTCCTATCTTAAATAGTCCAGTAGTATAAGATCTATACTTATATCTATTTAAGATAAGATAATTGTTATTATTAACATGGATTTCTATTTCAAGATATGTGCTTTCAGTGCTCCCTATATGTTTATTTTAGGAAATTGAAAAAAATCGCGCAAAAATCACAAACTGCCATTTTGGGCACCATGTAGATTATGAAATAATTAAGTAAAAATTAATTTAATCGCAAACGATCAAAAAACGCGTTAGTACACTAACATTTTATACCTGGAATGGATATTTTGAAATTATTAGTCAAAAAGTTTTAATCGAAAAACAAGAAAAGTGACATAAAATGTTACAAACAGATATATAAAATTTACAAATAACAAGAAAAACATATGCTTATAGCTGAATGGATAGACCTTTTTTAGTGGCCTGATTTCTAATCCATGTTCCTTCAAAAAAATTTTGAATTCTCACGAAATTATTGTAAATTTCAAATATTACGAAATTTTTATATAAAAAATGCCTTTTGAGCATAAAATTTGCCATTTGGCCTATTAAATTAACAACCAGCTACACAGCCAAATGATCAAAGTTCCATTTCAACAACACTAGGCTGGCTAGACCAAAAAACATGGACTTGGGTTAGGAAAAATTTATCGATTGTTCCGAAACATAAATAGCGCAATTTTGCAGACTCTAACTTCTCTTCCCAGGAGTAATCTTTTTCTTTTCCTCACCCTCTTGTGTCCATTCTTCACTCTGGTTATGTGAGCTGAATTATCTCGTCAACTAGAATGCTAGAGAGAATGGTGGGGAATCCCATCAACTTTTATTAAAAAATGGATTATAAGGTGTTTGGAGTTAAAAATAAAAATTCTAATTTTTAGCCAAAAATTCTATTTTCACTCCAATACATAAAAATGGGGAGACTGTTTATCAAAAAAAATTTTACGTCTCTCTTTTTAATTGTTGAACTTTGATGTTTAAGAGAATCGTAAAAACTGTGACATAGAAAAACAAAAAAACATTATCGAAAAATGATTCATCAAGAGTGACAAAATTGACAAATAAAACATTTCGAAATTCTTGCATTAAACCATCTGGTTGGGATCAAAGTTTTCTTGGTTAATTTCCATAAAAGTAGGTCTGGCAAAATCTTGTACAAGCGCGAATTTGAAAATTCTTTTAATTCTTATCATTAAAGTCAGATTTAAAATGTTATTATTTACAAGGGTCCCCAAAAAGGCAATTTTTTGATTTTTTCAAGTTTTAAAATTTTATCAAAATAATCCTATATGCTATGATCGATTGGGCACATTCCCAGATCTTGAAAAAGCAGTCCCTGATTCAGGCAAGAGATGTGTGTATTAAGTGAAAATATATAGACTAGTATAGGGTCAATGAAGCGTTTTCAAGCTCCGACAATGCTCGCAATCGATTTCTCACATAGAAAACCCCCTATAGGATTAAAAAAAATTTGAAAAAATCGCACAAAATCGCAAAATTGTCATTTTTTCTGGGGCATCCTGTAAATTAAGATCTTAGGATTCATATTGGATATACCCCAGCTTTTACTAGCGGGATCAAACCTGCGGGCCCAACGTTGCTTAACTTGCCAGATTGGACGGTCGTCTTCTTTATCTAATGCACTGGCCTCACGATGGAGCCATCCTGTCTGCTCCCTTCCTACGCCACTGGTGGGGGAGGGGAGGGTGCGCGAGGGTCAAAAAAATTCGTCAAAAAAAGTTCTTTGTGTCTGGCTGTCAAACTTATCAAAGAACAAAAACCTAATGAGATAACCTTTTGCTGATTGGTCAATTGACCGGTCAAAAATGCAACCCTAGTTGCAAGTTGCAACAATAGTCAAAGATTTTTTGTGAAAAATGTCATTATTATTGAAAAAAAGTCACATCAGAAAACACCTTGGTCTTTCAAGGAGTAAATTTTTCACAAAACAAAGAGTCGATCCCTCTTATCTACACCACTTATCCCACTTTTTTAAAAGTATTTTCACAAAATTCAAAATGAGTTAAAATATAGACAAAAAATTCTCTTTTTTTTAACAATGAGTAAAATCTCAAAAACATCGAACGAGCGAATTTTTTTCGTGAAACTTTGACATTTATCAATGCATAGCTTCCGGAACGCTCGGAAAAAAAGAGAAATAAATCAACCAGCCAGTGAAAAATGCTCATGGTTAGAAAGATAAAAGCACACCAAAAATGAAAAATAGTCACTAAGAAATGATAAAAGTTGAACAACTTTTTAAAAATAAGAATTTTTGTTTATATGAAATCAAAATTGTAAGACATCAATGGTCGTCCAACAATTTTTGTGTCTCACAAAAACACCTCTCCAGCACAACATTTCAGAGACCCAAACTTCCACAATGGAAAGATTTGATGTTCTTTGTGTTCCAACGAATTTCCGGCTCCCCTATAATGCTGCCAGCGTGCAAAAATCGCGTGATTTGAAAGTTTAAATGAGGCTATGGGAAAGTGCTCCCTGATGTTTATGCCAATCAACCAAAAATACTCGTGCTTTGAGCTGATAAAATACAATAAAAACGTGCAAGCAAATAATGACAAGAACGTGTTTCAGCTGATTGATTTTCCGTCATTGTTTGAATGTAATCATATCAGTTTTGGTGGTCTGATATTTTTTATAAAAAATAGGTGGGCTAACATAAGGGTCAAAATACATGACCGAGGAAATTACAATTAGACAAATTATAAACAGACATATAGATAGATTAGATGTACTTAAATGCTGTTCATGCAAAAATTTACGATTTTTTATCATAAAAAATGGAGTAGAACCTTGATGGTGCGATTTTTGGGAAAAAAATTAAGACTAAAATCTAGTTTGCGTTTAGAAAATTGATTTCATTTTTACTCTTAAAATACAAAGTAGTGTATGAAATCATCAAGTTCCTGTTTAGTTTAAAAAATGTTTAATTTTGCAAAAAATTGAAAAAATCCTACAAAACGGAAATAAAAATCCTACAAAGTACACCAGTTGTGTTTAGAGAAAAAGTTCTGAGCACAAAGGTTGTTTTTCACTTGTTCATTCATCAAGAAGGATTTGATGGATGGAGACAAAAATAAAAATTTTTTACACAAAATCTTGAATGAACAGCCTCAGAATGTGCTCAGGGTCAAAGTAGATCATTTTTTCTGGAAGAATAACTTTTGCTATTTTTACCTCGAATTTTGGTTCATTGAAACAAAACTAAACAATTTTAAAAACTTCAAATTCAGATTTTTATGATAGTTGAAAATGCTCAGGATTTATACTTCCGTCCCGTCGCAGAGCAAGTTGCACAACCCCGGTACCCCTCGGTAAAATTTTACTGGGGAGTAGGTCATGGGGTAGGAGGGGTAGCCGGGGGACCTCCCTTCCAAAAAAAGGTCGCCAAACTGCACATAAAAACAAAAATTTTGGACCGGGGTCGGTGCAACTGTGAGAGCAATTACGGTTATAGTGCGAACAATTTTTCCAATATCATTTATAGTTGCTGTCGCGCGACAGCCTGCGACGTCGCAAGTGCTGACCACACTCGCGACACAAGGCCGAGTGGCAAAAAATTTGGCTTAACTTTTTCCAAAAATGTTTGATAACAACATAGAGTACCAATGGAAAATGTTTTTCATTTTTTCAATTTCGACAGGAGTCTCTCCTCTCGCTCTAAAAATTCCTGATTTTCCCGAAAAAACCAAAAGTCATAAATTCATAACTCCATAAAAATTTCAACATAACAAAAGAGTTTTTTCAAAACAAAATCCGATCAAATCAAAATTTGAGCGCGACAAAATCTCTTCCCAAATCCCCTTCCGCTTGACTAAACACATGTCACTGTCACCTCTCGAAACGAAAACTCGAAAGGAACAGGATGGACTCACGTTTTCAAAAAATAGGTTCTTGTTGGATAGAAAAAACAAATCCGCCGAAATTTCTCGTTACATCAGCAAAGCTATTGTGTACACAACAGTTTATGCCACGCAAAATTTTTCCGATTTTCAGCAAGACAAAATTAAAATTTCGATAAAAAATAAAGTAAACATTTATGAAATGTCTGAATAAATAATACAAATATTTTGTGTCTGCAATACCAGGATTATCAGTGAAAGCACAACGAACACCAAGGTACAAAGTTTGCGAGTGCTATGGCCTTGGCAGCGTGTTCCTACACAGACAGATGGATGAGAAGAACGACAAGGAAAAAGAAAAAATGAAAAAAGTGGACAGAAAAATGTTAATTGACCAGATAGGCTGATTTTTAATATGAAGGTCAAAAACGTCAATCAATTAAAGTTTATTTCAGCTGAAAGGGTGGTCGCTACGCACATGGACAAGTGGATTATAGTTAGTTTACGCGCCAACGGCGGCTTTTGTTCTA
Source organism: Acrobeloides thornei (assembly GCA_034699885.1). Taxonomy (NCBI): domain Eukaryota; kingdom Metazoa; phylum Nematoda; class Chromadorea; order Rhabditida; family Cephalobidae; genus Acrobeloides; species Acrobeloides thornei. The sequence goes on from JAQGCP010000324.1 coordinate 11,445, forward strand.
AATTAGGAGGAAATTCGAAATTTTAAAAACGAATCATGCTATTCGATTCACCCTAGACGAGTTGAAAGAATTCCATAACATGGGGGTTTCCATCCCGAGTGATGGCCGAATAGCTAAAGTGACAGATTTGCAGTTTATATCTAGGGTTCGAATCTCGCTTCGAATTTAATGGCACGACTCGTTTTATAAAATTTCAAATGTCCTCCGATTTTTAGCACAAAAACAGCTATGTGTTTAGATCTTCAGGTTCGATCCCGCTAGAGTAATATTTTTAATTTTCAAGAAAACATGATAGGCAAAAATTCTACGAAGTCGAATTTCCTAGTAAGTTTTGAAAAACTTTAAATTTACGATTAGGACTTAGCCCGCGAGCACTTTTAAGAAAACCCATCGATAAAATCGCCAATTGTTCTCCATCACGTTCCACTACGTCATATTCTACATAAACAACCTCGTGGTTTTCTGACAAAAAAAGTTTCATTTCGTGAACAAAAGCATTGTTAGAGGTCTGACAAAACAAGGTTTCTGGATTGGACAATTGTTCCAAAAAAAAGATTCGCCTCAAAAAAATCATACGGTGTAATAGGATATGTGTTCGTCTCAAAATTTTAAAAAGGTCAAGATTCAAAAAATTTGAACTTCAAAAACTTTGAACTTTGAAAATATAGACTGGGACCGTATGGTTCAGTGGATAGTGTTACAAGAGAAAAAATGAATGGAAAAATTTCTTTTTTTGTTAAAGGAAATGATTTCATCCAAATTTCGTATTTTTCAATACAACTCACAAAATTGCCATTTTTATGACGAGTAATAAGCACAAACGACCCCACAAACGGAACTCATCATCCAGGAACATAGACCCATCCAGTTTGCGCTAGACATCAAAATTTAGCCACATGCAAATTCCGTTCCAGACCTACTATTAAAGAAGCAATTCCTTTCTCTTATCCTCTAATATTTCCCTAGTGGACTCAACTGTGTCTGGTGCAAGGATTGGCTGAAAATGTTCAATAGCGGCGATTTTTATTTGCAGAAGGCGAAATTACACACGGAACGAAACTACGAAACGCAACTATCATTAACTAAAACTCTTTTCTTTGAAATCTTTTCGTTTCCGCGGGAGAGAACCAAACGCGTCACGGACATTTGTGTCCAATACTATGCAAACTTATCAAAGTGGTGAATGACAAGTCTTTATAGAAGTGATTATAAAGTGACAGAAAGTAAAACATTAAATTAAAATTAAAAGTGGTATCCTCACAAAAAAATTCATATGGATATAATGTTTCCATATCACGGGATTCGAACCATAGCCTATAAAATACAAATCTGTCACTTTAGCCACTCGGCCATGGGCTCGGAATGGAAAACCCTATGTTATGGCAATCGTTCTGCTCGTCTCATTGAGCTGAGCAAAATGGCGTGACTCGTTTTTCAAATTTCCTCCAATTTTAGCAAAAAACACCTTGAATCATGTTCCCATGCAAAAAAAGCAAAACTAAACTTTTACGGCCTAGCAGGATTGAACCATTTGAATATAAGGCGAGACGCTCATCAATTCACTATGGGCTATGACTTTTCCTTTTTTCTTAACTCTCCTATAAAATAAAATTGATTAACCAAAATCAAATGCAAAACATTTGATCAAAAATAAAAAACCTGTCTCATATACGCATCTGACTCGACTAAATGAGGTGACCACGATGGGTTTCCACATAAAAAGGGCCATATTTATCTATGCATTTATTTATTTAGAACGAGACAGACTTATGGTCTCGCTAAATAGAAAAATTGCCATGTGCAAAAATGTCCATGAAATTGTACTATTTACACATTTTTATCGGTTTATCTTAAGTACATATAATGTTTAGTGCATATAATTATGACCTATGATCTAAAAATAGTTCAATATGTCGTTGAAAATTTACGAAAATTATTTGAAAGTGTTGAAGTAACAAAGACATTCTCTGTCTCGTTGTTGTTTCTACTTTAGAATGGTAATGTTTACAGGGTGTTCAATAATTTATTCGCTACTCTAAAAAATTAGTCAAAAATCGAGTTTAAATCCATTTCAGTCGCCCGATGGCTTATGTGTAGGATTGTCGAGATCTAGAAAATCGAGATCTCGAAATCGAGACTCTCGAAGATTTTGATCTCGAAAAATTGATTGTGCGCACTCCCGCAACCTGAAAACTGCAAAAAACTGTTGAAAATTAGCCAAAAACGATCATGCAGGGATGCATGGGGATGCAATTCGAATTTCTCGAGAAATGAACTCATGCATCCCTGCGTGGTCGTTTTTAGCGGATTTTCATCATTTTTCTGCTGTTTTCAGGTTGCGGGAGTGCGCGCAATCGATTTCCCGCATAAAATTACCCCTAAATGGGTAATTTCCGAAAGAAAATAAAAAATTTTTTGCCGAGTTTAGTCAACGTTAAGTGGCGGGAACCAGAGAAACTTGCTCCGGTTACTGAAAAAGTCTTTATTTTCGATTATATTATACAAAAATATGAAAAAATTATGATCCCAGTATAGGGCATTTTGACTCTTCTATTTTTTGGTCTTAACAATCGAATTTTTCAAAAACTCTTGCAGATTCTGAAATAGCATGGTTAAAAACGGTGATTCCCAAAAATCAACGGAAGCTATTTTTGCCTTCACTGTATAGGGAGATTTCAAGATTTGTATTAAATTAATTAAATTTAAAGCCCTAGCTCAGTCAACTAAATCCGCTCGTGATTATGTATTATTTAGCTCATTGAATTCCTGAGATCACGCTGAGCAGCTTTGTAGAACATCGCTTTTTATGGGAAAATTTCTGCGGTGAAGAAAAGCTATATGAAACTCGTTGTTTTCATTAATTGAACTTTTAGCCATGATATTTTCGAAAACAATGAGTTTCATATGGTTTTTCTTCATCACAGAAATTTTAAAGTGATTTTCTACAAAATTGTTGCGCGTGATCGCAAGAATTCAAAGAGCTATCAATCAGACCAAATGGAATAGACTAAAAAATTGTGTGGTCATAACCGTGAAAAGGCTCAATTTATTTTCGTGTTATATAATCGAAATTAAAGGCTTTTTCAATAAAATATTTCCCTAAAAAACCTAATGATAGGGGCTAACACATGAGCCATCGGACGACTGAAATGGATTTAAACTCGATTTTTGGCGAATTTTTGAAAGTAGAGAATAAATTATTCAACACCCTGTATATTTAGGCAATAAGGAAGAGTAGACACTAGTCAAAAAGAACTTTTCTCCCCTACAAATCTAATACATCGTACAAATAAACAAAATATTACACATTTGCAATATTTTCAAAACAGAAGTGTGAAAAGTCAAGCCTTACAAAATTGTTTTCCCGACTAAAAACTTCACTAAGGACGTCCACTTCACATAAAAACTCTCAACGCGCTTGACTTTACAACTATGAGCCGGTCATCCGTTGGTCAGGCTGCCCGCTGGTCAATCTTTAAATGTGTGCTTTAAAGGATACACACCAGGCTATTTAGAGGATTAAGAAGATTATATGAGCGCGCGGAGGGATTGCAAAAGAGTGTGTAAAAGTAGGGGACCTTGAGATTTAGAAAATTTACAAATATGATGAAAATCAATATAAACATTTTGAAAATAAGAGCATACTTTTTACTTCTCGTATAGGGCATCTCCGCCATAATGAAAAACTTAACACCCATTTTACCGTTTCGGGTATAAAGTGAAATAGCAAGCGTCTCACTTCACACTCAAAGGGTCAAGAGTGATAATTCGATCCCCTAACTCGAATTTTTTTGATAGATGTCAAAAGTGGCCCCTTCTCGTAAAATTTGTCATAGAATTTTACCTTTCATGTTTTCCCTAGAAGCTCTATCTTCTAACAAATATGACTTATAGCCGATTTTTCGACATAGTTAGGGATCGCGACTATATGTCTCAATGTTTCAAAGAAAAAAAAGGCAACAAACAATTTCCGACAAAAACCTCATGACACATAAAACGCTTCTAGCACATAAAAAATGCAATCAACCACGCGACACACGTCTGGGGAACCCTTGTTTCTTTGTTGGCTAACAATCAAGTGATCGTGATCGCCTGGTCTGCTGACTTTTTATATATATTTTTTTGTGTAAAAACGTGCTCGCTTAAAATAAACCACGTGGTGAGTCGAGGAAGAGAATTCGTGGTATGATTTTTTATGCATGGCCTGAGAAATGGCTGATAGTATAGTGTAAAACTAAACACAATAACGATAAATTAGATTAGAAAAAATGGCCATGCCATGTGATTTTGTCTTATGGTAACGGTCGTTCTTTGAAAAAGTGCAAAACATTTCGATCAGCCTAAAAAATGAGGGACCATTGAGAAAATGTTTCATTTTTTCGGCTTTAGGGCACAGCGTATCGAAATGTCAACAAGGTACAGACAACGGTCAAATTTAAAAAAGTTTTGTTAATCGACTCAGCTCAACGAGCGCTTCAAAACGAGTACTATATCATGGTGTTTTGGGAGGGGTTTGACCCATAGCCGAATGGCTAACGTGCTCGACCTTCAATTATAGGGCGAGGGTTCGATCCCGCGCTCAAAAGTTATTTTTAATTTTGTTGTCAAAATTCATGAAAATTTTGCATATCCACATTTTTATGCGGGTATTTATAAGAGGACACTATTATTTTTACATGAAAACTTTTGGAAAAATCTCAAAAAACTCTAAAACTTTTTCTCCAATTTTCATGAAATTTTTTGAAAAATAATAGTGCTATCGTGTTCCCTGCATAAAGATATGGATATGCAAAAATTTTCATGAATTTTGCAAAAATTTTCATGAATCCAAGCGAATACAATTTGTGGTGTCTGGAGTTTCTATCGGAATGTAATATGGCCGTCGATGATGAAAAGTTTTAGACCCTGGTCAAATATAGATCCCCTTCGGTCGGTATGGTGCAGGATATGCCAGAGAACATGATAGAACAACGTAAAACTGAATGTGTTCATATAAAAAAGACCATAAACATAAAAAACGCATCACTCGAAAAAATTGCCCTCACGTGGTAACTAATCATCTCCACGAGTCCCCAACGTTTTGGTCGTGTGATGCATAAACATCAAAATTTAAACTAGACACATACTAGTTTCTGGTTAATAAAAGAGCACTCATCCTTAGATTCATTTCGCATAAAAGAGTGGAGCCACTATTGACAGCACGTGGTTTTCCAGCAGCAAATCGGCTCATGCATGTTCTATTAGTGAAGCGATCAAACATCGAAAAAGAATGAAAAATGTTCTAGTTTTAGACACACTTTAGAAGTGTCAGCTGCTTAGAAATTATTTTATGGTAAAAAGAGCAGAAAAAGTTTGAATTTTGTATTTTTGATCAATCGTTAAATATAAACAACTTTTTATTTAATTAGGAAAATGAAATAGTTGTACAGGATAGTAAAAAAAGGCAATTTTTCAAATTTTTTCATTTTCACCAAAATAACCATAAGGGAGTTTTCGATGCAAGGAATCGATTACCGAACTTTGAAAACCCAATGCTTGACCCTTATATTAGCCTATTTTCACTTCAATACACACATTTCTTCACTGATTCAGGGTAAGGTTCAAAAATGCGCCCAATTGATTAATCGCATAGAGAAACTCCTTATAGGGTTATTTCCTTATAGGGTTATAGTGAAAATTAAAAAATCGCAAAATTGTCCTTTTTTCTCACCCTGTACATGTTTACATAGACAAAACTTCTGCACAATTATCCCAGCCATGGTAAAATTCATAATTTACTGCAAACCAAAAAATGCAAAAATTTCATGAATTTCCATAATACCATAAAAATTCGAGCGAACTGGTTTTCGAGTGAACTGGTCCATAAACCTTTTCGAGTGAACTGGTCCATACATTTACAACCCTCCGGACAGTCCGTGGATATGTCGTACGAATTTTCGAAAATCATACCGCACGTCCCCTCGCGCCGAAACTCCAATTTCTCTCATTATAAATTTTCATCAAAAGTCCAAATTTTTCCATTATAAATTTTTTACCCCGATAGCGCATCATTGAAGACAATTATTCGACTCCATATCGCTTCAAAAACAGGAAAATCATGTCGCATCAGATTAAGACACAGGAAGAATTATATCGCATTGGATGGGTTTGTCTGTCCCCTTGTAAATGTATGAAATGTTCTATTAATGAAATGTTGCCCTCTTGGGCGTTCAAAAATTGCACCTGACATCCCGAAAGAGCCAGTGCGGGGTATTGGGTTAAGTTTTCAACCAGCAATAAAAGCACCTCGGCTATGCCTCATTGGTCACTTTATCGCCTCTGCGCAAAGCTAACCAACATTAAAACTCCCTTATATCACAACATACAATTATTATCGCTTAATAAGTTCAGAAGTGATTAGTCAAAGATTCAACTTATAGGAAATAATTTTTAAAAAACTACAAACTACAAAAGTATGAAATGCCATCAATAAACAGCATATAAGAGAAAGATAATTTCTCTGACTGTCTATCTTTGTTTATAACCTATGTAAATAATAAACATTTGTTGGAATAGCACAGATGGTAAAAGTTTATGACATCTCTGGTTCCTCTGCATTTATGCGAGAAAATCTTTCGCCTTTTACTAAAGATTTCCGTGCAGGGGGACGCTTAT
>JAQGCP010000325.1:0-18090 GCA_034699885.1 Acrobeloides thornei
TTGAAGCGAAAATATGTAATCCGAAATGTAAATTTCCTTTTTGATCCAATTTTTTTCGCTATTCAAATGTCATGTTGTTACATTGTCTCGTCCTGGAATTTATCCTTTTCAAAAACACTAGGGGTCCAAGACCATCTATTGTATTTTTGGCCGTTCTTTTGTAATGATCACCTTGGCCTTGAACCAAACCACCTTTACACTCTGCGGCTCAATTACGGACAAATGTTTTTTTTTTAAGTTTGGTGTTATATTTTTTTGAAGTCTGACCCAAATTTTTACACATTGGCACGATTTTCTAGTATTGGGTAGAGACTGGACGGGGGCCCCGACCGGAGACCCCGGGTTTTTTGGACCGACCGGGGAAAACCGGGGATTTGGCACCGGTCAATTCGTCTTCCCTGCCCTGATTTTTTGACCGGGGACTTTTTACACCACCATTTTTCACCAAAATTTTCCATCTTCTCAACAAAAATGTCAAAAAATTCCCATTTTTTAAACAAAAATCGAAATGTTCTGGGCATTTTTGACTGGCCCCGGTCAGCTCGTCCCCTTGCCCCAATCCCGGTTTTTTGAAAAATCTGGTCTCTAGTATTTGGGTCATTCGGAAAATAACCAGCTTTTGCAGATTCTATAGAGTCTTCATAAAAATGACTCCATAGGGGTTTTCCTATGCGATGAATCGATTACGCGTATTGCCTAACCATGAAAATGCTTCCTTTACCCTGATTTAAAGAGAACATGAGTATATCAAAGCGAAAATCGCATGATTCAGGATCATGGAAGCGTTTTCATGCTTTGAAGTTGCGCGCAATCGATTCCCCGCATAAAATTACCCTTGGGAAGTTGACTTTCCGATAAAAATACGAGATTTTCTTCTCGATGAAGTTTTGAAAAGCTGGTTATTTTCGGAACGACCGAAAATACATGAATTGATTGAGCCTAGTTTTTAAGTGATGTTTTGGGCTTAGCTTTGACCTGGAAGAAGATGAATCTTTTTTCCTAGTTTCCATAATAGGATTAATGCACCTGTACTTGGATAGATAATTGCTTAGTCTTTTGTGTACACACCTTTCGGAAATGTTTTTTCGAACATAACGACATTTAAATAATTTTGGGCTTGTTTTTGAGGTCTTTCTTGAGGTCGACGAGGAATTGTTTCACCTGCTTTTTGCACATTTTTGTTTTTTATATAATATTGGCAAAAATAAAACGATTTTTTTCAAAAATTCGATTTTTCAGCAAAAATTTATTTTTGCCAAAATTTGATTTTTCAACAAAAAATTCATTTTTTATCAAAAATTGAATTTTTCAGATCCGATCAGTTTGTTTCGGATCTTGTTGCCATATCTTTATAAAAAAATCACTTTCCTATTGTTGGCACTTTTTCAAACTTTCTTTGCTGCGCATTTTTCTCATGGCACGATGCCATCTTTTTCTTCTTTTTTCACCATATGGCTGATAACTGCTCAAAAGCAGGCATGACAGGCAAAAAAACTTGCCGAACTTATGTTAAAGGTAATCCAGCGATTAGAAATTAAGATATGGCTGTGAGATCAACCAAAAATCATGCACGCCTGTTGCTGCAGATCCCAATTGACCTTTGGCTCGTATATGTGACATTCATAAATAGAAAGTTTAAGATATTCATCAGCAGAAGAAATTATTAGAGCTGAACTGGCAGAGGCGCAAACTCTCTCACTTTCGAATCATTCGAGGTCATGTTCGGATGGGCACGGGATTTATGCTGTTTTATGGCTTTTCGGGAGGTTTTTTGTTTGATTGAAAACAAAGTCTAAGGTCCTTTCAAGATTAGTAGCTCTTATTGTCACAAAAAAATTATCAAATTTTGTCAAAAAATCGAATTTTTGACAAGTTTTGAAAACATTCATTTTTGGCCGGCGGGGGCTATTCATGTTATTAGCGCGTGTTCGATGTATATCCATACACGAATTTTACACCAAAAAAAAACCAATGACTTAATCCAATTAACAAATGATTTTCTCAAATTTTCGCGTCGATATACAGCTTTTCTTGAATCCGAGAAATTTTATAAATGTTATTTTCGGATTTCCCGCACATTTGTACCCCAAAAGGGGTCGTTTTTAGGCAAAAATCGCATTTTGGCGATTTTTTGCTTCAATACACAATACGCCTTTCCTGAATCAGGAAAACGTGAAAAAAATTCATGTGGGTGGCCTCCCTATTGTGTAGTAGCTCCGATTCTTTTTGCCAAAAATTCAATTTTTGTTGAAAACTCAGACTTTTTTCTGAAAACCAATTTTATTTTGAACAGTCGGACTTTTGCTTTCCATCCCAACTAAAAAAGCACATTTTTCAAATCCAACTTTTTTTACAACACCAAAAAATCCCATCGATCATTTTGTGCCGAAACAAACGTCCACTATACAAAGTGCCATTCTTTGCTCAAGGGGTATGAGCTGTTTGCACAGATACTCTGGTCTTTCTCTCTTACGTTTTTCATCATCACTCTTAGCCTAACCGATAACCCAATTTCTCAGTTAACCGTAAAATTGGCAGATAGCCTTTCCCACCGTTAAAAAGGCTGCCGCCCAGCTGTAGAAACAAAAACCGCTATGGAAGAAGAAGACGCGCCTCTTTTGAATTATAATATTCTTACTTAAGGACTTGGCTGGTGATGGGTTTTTAAGTGTTTGCTTTATGCTTTTATTTTGGGTTTTTGGTAGGCGGATTTTTGAAATAGGGGTAATGGATTAGGTTTATGATCAATTTAGAATGAGTAAAAAAGCTTGGACTTCATGGTAAAGTGGCTAGGTCGTCTATTTTTCATGTTATAGATATGGGTTCGATCAGCGTAATTTTTTCGATTATGTCGTTTCATTCGTATCGTTTCACCCTCTTCGTTTCATTTGAATTTATGTCTAAAAAAGCTTGGACTTCATGGTTAAGTGGCTAGGTCGTCTTCTTTTCATGTTATAGATGCGGGCTCGATCCCACCAGCGTAAAATTTCAGGATCACCATAGCGCAGTGGGTAAAGAAGCCGATTTTTCGATCTGGCAAGTTGACCAATGTTGAGATTTTTGGGCAACAACTCAATTTTTGCCCAAAATTTTTTTTGTCCTATTATTTTGTTGTTCTATTCCACCTTTCCTTCAACCCTCCGTCGATTGAAATTTGTGATATTTTTAAAGAAGATTCCCATATTCGACCTAGGTAATTTTGCCCAGAAAAGCCGTCTCCCGCATCGAATTTTTATTGTCTGTTTGTGGGCGGATGAACTCGATTGATTGCCTCCAACTGCGCGATTCTCTGCACTTCCTCTTGTCATCTACTTGCCATTTTTGAGTATGAACTTGGGAATTGGTATCCGAAAGTGGACGCGGAAGCTCTTTCTTTTTTTTAAAAATTTTTTACGATTTTTATCCATTTTTATTTTTTTTAAATTCTATCTTTAGGGTGTCGTTGGTTCACTAGCCAGTGGAAAGACCTCATTAGTACATCGATTTTTAACCGGAGCTTTTACGCCAGAAGAATCACCTGAAGGTAAAAATTATGCAGTTTGTACAAACAATGGCAATTTTGCGCGATTTTTTCAAGTTTTTTAATTTTCACAAAAATAATTATATTGATTTTTTGTAATTTTTTGTGAAAAATTCGAATTTTGTGAGGAAAAATCGAATTTTTGTGAAAAAAATTTCAAGGAGTCGATTGCGTGCATTGCCAAGCCTTGAAAACGCTTCCTTGATTCAGGGAAGAGATGTGTGTGTTGAAGCGAAAATAGGCTAATACAGGGTCAGGGAAGGGTTTTCAAGGACCAGAATGCGCGCAATCGATTTTTTGCATAGAAACCCCCCCCCCTCCCCGAAAGAGTATATTGGTGAAAGTTAAAAAACTTGAAAAATTGCAATTGTGCCATTTTTGAGCACCCTCTAGAAATTTATAAAAAAACATTTATAGGAGGTCGATTCAAAAAAGAAATTGTGTTGGAAGGAAAAAGTTATCTGTTATTGATACGAGACGAAGGAAGTAGTCCACCGGAAATTCAAGTAAATCTTTTATTTTATTAATCCATGCTGTTTTATGGCAAGATAAACAATTTGAAATTCAGGATTTTCATGTCAATATTCAGGCAAATTCAAACCCGTTTCCGGACGGATAGCGTTCGGCAATTTGTAAAAGTACGACTGCGCCGAACACGCCAAAGGGCTTAGGCCTAAGTCTAATTTGGACCCTTTGACGTGTTCGGCGCCTTGTTTGGTGCCCCGTTTGGTGCAGTCGTACTTTACAAATTGCCCGAACGTCCGGAAATCGTCGTGAAATGCGTTTCACAACTGCTAGGGCGCACCCTAATGGTCAGCATCCTAGCCATTCGCGCCCCCGAATTTTGAATCTCGCCATGAAACAGAGTTTATCGCCCTTACTTGTTCAAACAAGATTTTTTTGAAGTTTTTCTTATTTGCTTTAAGTATCTTATCCCACTTGTCCTACACTAAAAATCAAGCCACTTACAACTTTCCCAAGATTAATTTTTTCTCAAAATAGGATCTATTTTTTGCGAAAAACCTAATCTCAGCATCTCAAAAAGTAAGTAGTTGAGCAAATATTTCCTTCCCACCAGATCATTCTCAACTATTGCAGAGGTAATATGAGTATTCCGGGACTCGAGCCAACAACTTTAGTGACAAAAATGTAAATCATGAGACTATACCCCAAACCCCACCATCAAATGTCAAGAACTTTCGAGTGTTATGTTGATTTTGGTTCACTCTTGAGGACAATTGAAAAGAGGGTGGAATTGAGAGGAAAATTGAGATCTTTTGGGGGTGGTTTAATTAAGGGGGGAGAGTGTCTAACTAAAGTGTTTATGAAACTTGACACGTTTGAACTTGATGTGGTGGAAATGTTTGGATAGGCAAGCATAAAATTTTTTAGTATGTTTTGACCAAACAAAAAAAAATTACCAATAGGATTTTGGTCGCTGCTCCCGGCGCGGCACAAACACACTTTATAAACAAAATTAAAAATCCAATTTTTATCATAAACTTGGCTTAGTGGTAGTGCTCCAAGATTCGAATCTAAGGGTCTCGGGTTCGAATCCCACCTGGGTCGATTTGATTTTGTCTGGTATATTCCATGATAGACAACTTAAAAAATTTTTTTTTGAATGTTGCTCAGAATAAATTAAATATTTTGCAAAATTTTGTAAAATTATCAATTTCATTTTCAGTTTACCCATTGGCTGGATGGTGTAATCATTGTCTTTGCTGTGGATAACCTTGAATCATTTCATACGGCGATTCAATACTATCATCAAATGTCACATTTTCGCAACTTGACTGATGTGCCTGTGTTGTTGGTTGGAACACAAGTAAAAATTTTAAAAATCAAAAAAATTGACTATACTCGAAAATCGTCTGTCAGATTTTAGCTAAAATGTCAATTTTTGGCTAAAAAAATTTCAACCAAAATTGGTGCTCCCAGTAAGATCGCCAACGACGAATAAAATGATATCAAAATTATCCAATTTAAACATTGTTTTGGGTTATTGAAACGAAAATTCTGATTCAGGGTTTTCGTTCCAATAACCCAAAACAATGTTCAAATTTGATCATTTTTATGGCATTTTATTCGTCTTTGGCGACATTACTTGGTGCACCAATTTTGGTTGCAATTTTTTAGCCACAAATTTTACATTTTCACCTGCCGCGGTTCGGCTTCTTTCCAAGATTTTTCTACGCCGTGATCCAAAATCTCAAAAATTTCAGATACTGTCAAAATTTTCATATACTCTTTTTTGAATGTTTTCCACAAATTAGTCTCAAAATTTATTTTTGGCTTATATATTATTATTGTTTAAAGCAAATTTTGCACAACGATTTGCCACTAACAATCTAAATTTAGCATCAAAATCGGATTAAACGTACAATATTTATATTTCAGGAAAATGTTTGTGAGTCGTCACCTCGTGTTATCAAAGAAGAAGAAGCCCGCCGCATGGCACATAGCTTGAAAATGTGCAACTACTACGAGACTTGTGCCTCATACGGCTTGAAGGTCGAGATGGTGTTTAAAGAGGGTTGGTTTTTAAAAATTGGATTTTTTTCCATAACCATGCAAAAAAAATTCTGGATCATCCAATTTACCTCTTCACATGGTCTATTTTTTATGCTAACTATCTAAATTCATTATTTTCGGACATGTTTTAATCAGTTTAAATATAACGTTTTTCATGGCTAACTTTACGAAAAATATCGGCTATTTAGCGAAGTAGATAAGGAAGCTGCCCGTCCGATCTGGAAAGTTAAGCAACGTTGGGCCCGCAGGTTCGATCCCATTAGGGTGAAAATATGGACCCAACTTTGCTTAACTTGCCAGATCGGACAGCCGGTTTCCTTACCCACTTTGCCAAGTAGCCGACATTTTTTGTTAGCAATTGAAAAATGTTATATCTGTTTTTGTTATTCCTAATTGATTTTGAACTTATCATCAACCAAAAACGTCCGCCATTTTCTTCTCCGATAAAAATCTCAAACTCCCTTAAATCACCATTAATTTTGTTGAAAAATCAGATAAGTCAAAAATGTTCGACCCGCGCACATTTTCGATTTCTCCCATTGTCAAAATGTTTAGATTGCGTGAGTGTATTCATATACGTTTGGCCCTCCCAAAAAGCTCTTTGATTATGAATGATTGGGCCAGGACAGATGAAGTGAAACTGCGCCCGTATGTGTGAGCGGAGTGAAAATTTTTGGAAGGCAGTACATTAGACAGATTATTATTATGCAAACATATAAGTGAGAACAGAGAAAACTGAGCCAATTTGAAAGCAGCGTCAGATGAATCGTATTGAGTTGAAGCTGCTGCCAACAGGAGGCCTTTCTGTGGCAACCGTTTGCACGCATCTACAGGGTGTCGCACGTAACACTCGCTTTGATCGAACATATCTTTTGATCCATACAAGATTTTTCAATGCGGAATGGAGACAAGACAATTTTGGACAACTTATAGAAGACACCATCGAAATTTTCTTATATAAAATTTTTTATTTTTTTTATTATTTTGAACGTGAATTTCACAAAATCGAGTCAATTTTAAAGAGTGTGCTACGACTAAAAAAGTAAAAAAGTACCCCCAAAAAAGACTAAACATTAAGTACTCCTTCAAAATTTTTACTTTTTTTGCCTCTTAAGTCATTCATTCATTTATATCTTATAATTGCATAAAAAAACTAGTTTCTATTCAAAACCACAACTCGGTCAATTATACTACTCCTTTTTCTGACTCCTTATAAACTCTTTTCATTGATGACATGCCTGACAAAATTATTAGTTTTGTATAAAAATGATTCGCGTTGTCACAAACAAAAACTTCTTCACGCACATCCGCAACCAGCATCATCATTGCCTCTAGTTTAGCCCCAATATTGAGAAGAAATTGACGAAAATCCTATTCCTAACCTTCAGGTTTTCATCTTTCTTTCGCCCTTCGCGCTTGCTCGTAGCGCACTCATCCGTCATCAAATTTTGCTGTTGTAGGAAGAAAAAAATTCTTGCATAGCACTTTTTTTCGTAAAAGCACATCTTGTACGAAAAAAAGAATTCCAACATCTGTGCATCTAATATTTCGTCGTGGTTATTTGTTCCGCGAAATAATCGCCAGTTTTTTATGCGATAATATTTATTTTCGCTTTACGACGTTCGAATGGAGTATGAAAAGAAGTGTCGCAAGGATCATAATCAAATTAAAGTCCACAAAATTCATTGGAAGGAGAGGATTATTTGGACTGCTTTAGGTAAAACGATTTTTGAATTAATAAAAAAAAGAAGTCCACTCGGAAAACAAATTCTGAATCGCTAATGTTGTAGAGCATGTGAAGTTTGTCTGTGTATTACAACGAAAACATGCACAAAAATATCATTCCCTGACTCAATAAAAGTTGTTTATTGAAACGATTCCAACTTTTCTGCTTCTTTTTTCGATCCTGCGGGCCCAACGTTGCTTAACTTGCCAGATCGGACGAACGGCTTCCTTATCCACTGCATATGAAGCGCCAACTTTTTATGACGACAACGGAGTATACATGTTTTCTTTTCCGAAAATTTCAAAACTATCTGCCTATTAAACATTTTTGATTTTCAGGGTTTTCGTTTCAATGACAAACACATAAAAATTTAAACTTTTCCCTATTTTTCTTTTAAAATCTTAGTCATGTGTCTAATAAACTTAAATTTTTATAACCTCAGGCACCCTTTTGGGGTTGTCATGACAACTTTCTTGTTTGCGGTGAAATTCAATCGAGAGCCTTTCTCATATTATCCGTTTCCTGGCACGCGATTTTCCACGTTGTTTAGCATGAAAAGCATTGGTTTGGGCATGTTTGAAAGATAAATATGTTTGTTACCTTGTCATAGAGGCTGTTTTTATATGCATTATGAGGAACCAAATTTTAGGACTACATATTATAGGGTGTAAAAAACCGGAATTTGGGCGATTTTTTCATTTTTCAACTACAAAATTTTTTTTCAAAAATTACCCTATTAGGGCTAATTTTATCGATTGTGCGCATTCCCGAAGCTTGAAAACGCTTCCCTGACCCTGAATAAGGGAATCGGAGTGTGTAATTGAAGCGAAAATCGAAAATTTTAAGATTTTCTGCCTGAAAATGACTAATTTATGCGGGGGGAATCGATTGCGCGCATTAAAAAATCGCCCAAATTCCAATTTTTTCATATATTCTGTATTTTCAGTTGCGCACAACCCCTATGCCCTTGCGTGTTTTGTGTATTAACCACCCATAGCTTCTGCTAATTAGACATGCCATTTGATTGCTCTTTCGTGTCATCCCTCAAATTCGAACTCGTCATGTATGCTGCTGTCATCATTAGAATTAAAAATTTACTCGTCACTAAACACGGGAAGCTGCATCTGCCCCAATCTATCGGAAACAGTCGGTTGGACGAATGATGAGTAATCGTTGCTTCTCTTTTTTTGTTTTCCACAAATTTGTTCTTGCATTTTCAATTTTTTGGTCTTCTTAAAGGACCAGTTCAGTGGAAAACAATTTGTCATTTTTGTTGATATTAGGAAAGTTCATGAAAAATGGAGCATTTGTTGTTTTTATGACATAGTCTGAATCGTTGTAGTTTTCGGCAACTTTTTTCCCACTGTACTGATCATTTAAGATTTATTGATAGTTTGAAAGTTTGATATATAAACTTGTATGTATCATCGATGTTTGCTTAAGACTACTATTTGTGACTAATGTTTAAACTGAGCTTGTTATCATGCTTACATACTTGATTTTTTGTCTGGGCTAAAAATGTTCAAAGAATCTATCTTGCTTAGTAGTTTTTTGGGCTGGGCAAAACACTTGTGTTAGCAAATTGTCGTATTTTCAGATTCTCCGTCTAGAAAAACATCTGGAATGTTGGTTTCCCTGCGAAAATTCGAATTTTATTTCATTTTTGCTTCGTTACACATAATCCCTTCCCTGAATCAGGGTCAAGAAAGCATTTCCAGGGTTCGTGAATGCACAATCGATTTTTTGTATAAAATTACTCCTATAGAAATCATTTTCAGGAAAAAAATTTTGAAAAAATGATCACGTTATTTTGGATCCCCTTTAAGAGTATCAAACCCTTTTATTGAAACATGTGCGCTAAATTTTCTGTTTCATTCATTGTTTTCGTGAGAAATTAAGAGAAATTTGAGACTTTTTTTCTAGTTTACTTTTCCTTTTGTGGGCAAACATGCTTCTTTTCTTACACACCCTTGCAGATTTTAATGAGAGCTGCAAAATCTGCTGTGCCACATTTTCATTCATAAAATTTAAATTTTTATAAACTATAATGAACATCTTTGTTTTTCCTCAAAACTAGTTTTTTTCACTTAATTTTTTGTTCTTGACTACAGCACGAAATTTCACGCAGACTATGCTCACGCTGAATTTTTGAGTTGTTAATTTGTTAGTCATTTTGTATGATCGTATTCGCATCGATAACCTTCCGTAAAATAATGCTCTTTCTGTTCTAGTTTTCATAATTTGTAGGCAGCATGAAAAATTGGACTTTTTATGACTCATTTTCTTTTGAAGAAATCTTTGTTTCCTACATTCTAGGCAAACGTTTTGAAATATTTTAGTTTTTTTAACTTTTGAAAAAATCAAAAATCCTCCCGACCGATCTGGCAAGTTAAGCAACGTTGGGCTATCAGGTTCGATCCCGCAAGTTTGTAAAAGAAATTTTTTGAACATCAAACTTTTTGCCCTCGCGGGATCGAACCTGTGTGCCCAACATTGCTTAACTTTACCTCTTGTACTATGTAGACCTTAAAACAGAAAATTTTCTTTATTTATACAGTGAATAGAATAAAAAAAGATATATCACAGAATTGAAGTCAATTCTTTTTTCCATAGATCCAAATTGTCATTTTCAAAGCTTCTTATTTCAGCATTAGTTTTCCATTCATTTTCCAAAAAGTCGTGTATTTTGTTGTCTTGATTCGTTCTTAAATCTCCGTCTTATACGAAAATCTAAAATCCGCAATTTTCGTCCAGCGCGAGTCCATTCGTTCGATGGCTCTCTTCGCATTGAAATTCATGAAAAACTTTCCTCTTTTCATTTCGTTGCAACTATGCCATGAATGAATGACTTACGCACTTTCGCACAATGGACTCCAATGCGCCACAGCTTCCGTCCCATAATTCACAACTCTATTATTTGTATGACATATTCAAAATCATTATCCAGCACATGAGTTTTGGGTTTTGTTTTGGCAACAAAGTGTTCTTTTTGGATTGCCGTTTTAGTTATGTCTTGTGTGTGTGTTTCAATAAATTTTTATTGCAGTTCATGCTAGTAATGTTCAAAGTTACAAAAAGTGTCAATTTTGCCGCAGATATGCGAATTTTGAGCTCAATATGATTTGTTCATGGTGACAGTGGAGACAAATTTGTCACTATAAACAGATTATATCACACCCAAAATTCGCATATTATTATGGTCGATGACAAAATTGTCACTTTTTGTAATTTTGATCATCACTATTTCTGGCAACATGAAGGTTTCAAAATCTGTATATTTGTATATAATTTTTTCTTATCAACGATGTAGGAGTTTATTAGTTTTATCAGTAAATAAAACTTTCCTCTTTTTATAATCAAAATTAGTCACTTTTTTTGCACACCATTAAAACACATGACGAACGCTCGTTTAAACTTAAAATGTTGTCCTTTTCTCCATTTAATGGCCACTTTTAAAACTTCCCTATGTCGTTTTCAGTCTCTTTTTTTGGCCAACAATTTGCTAAAATCTTTTTGAAAAAACACCAAAGATCTTTTTGAAAAAAACATCAAAGAACATCACTTGGATTACGAGCTATCTTTTTTGAGTTTTCGTGTGGGTTGCATGATTCTTTACAGATTTCTCAGTGTATGACAAGTGATTTTTGTTGTTTGATTACTTTTCTAGAGTTTCAAGTGACCACTACCGGCCACTAAGCCAACCGGTTGTTTCCATTTTTATGTTTCTTTTTGTTACGCTTTTATATTGATACCAAATCTGATAACTTATTATTTTTTTAAATTGCCAATAAAATCCCTACTAAAATAACTAACATGTTTGTATAATTAGGGATTACATCTTTGATAGAGGAACAAAAACTTGTCTAAAAATAAAGTAGATAGTCGGATTACGAGGTATCATGTTTATTTGAACAACTAACTTCCGTAAAAATTTATTTAGTTTGTTTTTCATAGTTGTTTAATATAACTACTTTTAAACAAGTTATTAGAATAAGATCTTTATCACTCACGCACAGTGGCGTAAACAGAAGAATGGGGAAACCTTTTCAAAAAAATTTTATCTTGATCCCATTTACATTTTTTCGAAAATTTTCCAAAAATTTGGGCAAAAAGAATCATCCCGGGTCCCCCTCCTAGCTACGCCACTGAAGCACAGTCTATGGCTAAAAAATTAAGACATAAAATTTCTCTATTCTTTATGCAGATCCATCATCAATCCTTCTTAGCATTGTTTATAACTCTCTTTTGAATCGAATGCTCTTTCTTCATTCCAACATTTTCGTTCCTAAAAATACACTTTAGCTTAAAATCGAAAACGTAAAAAATGAAACAATATTATGAAATAAACTCTGTATTACTCCGTTGGGAATAACAAACAAGTCAAAAATCAAAATTTCACCCCCATTTTTCTCTTCCTAAAAATTTAGTCTTTTAGTCAATGCCGACAACTAGTGTCGGAAATGTGCTAATGCAAAGTCTATTTAGTAAGGCCATTTCTTAGACACTTATTTTGCTCTTCTTTAGCCCATCTAGAATTTGAAAAATGGAAAAAATTAAGTATGCATAGATTTTAACGATTTTTAGTGAATTTTCCTATCTTTTCTCGATATGTTTTCTTTTTACTACTTTCATCAATATTATGAACTTGGCAAAAAAATATTTTTAACAAAACCCATTAACGGCCTCAAATTAATGACACTTCATTTTCAGCCTGCCAAAAGATCCTTCAACAAAGAAGAAGCCTTGCTAGCAACGGCCGGACACCAACTCCGACTACTCCCAGTGCTCATCATACGAATTCTGGAAACTATTTGGTAACAATTTTTAGACTTAAAAACTAAAATTGAATTTTAGGAACATCAATTTGTAAACCCCTATTCTGCTCCTAATTCTAAAGGAAATTATTATCACCAACGGTCAATTTCAGCCATCCCTTTACAAGATCCACCTTATCAAAAAGGATCAAGACGGACTCAACAAGCAGCTCAAAATTCAAATTTCTATCAACCGCCTCCAAGTCCAGGAGGACCTCCGGCTTATACGCAGTATCGAGACGGTGCCGTTTCAGGTTCGGATTAAAGACGCATTTTTCATCTAAATAAGGCTGCGCACCAAACGTTTCGACCAGTTCGAGACGCTAAACACGGCGCTAAACGACTTGATTCTCGAATTCGTGACTCAGGTCGAGACGGCGTCTCGAATTCATCTCGAACTCGTTTGAATTAGTTGGAGTATTGACACGAAAACCCTGAATTTTACATTCTTTAAAATATGCTTAATTGGTGTATTTAAAAAAAAAGACGGCATTCTTTATAGCTAGACGAGACGAACAAAACGACACCAAATTTATCCAATTTGGAAATTGTTTTGGGCTATTGAAACGAAAACCCTGAATCAGAGTTTTCGTTTCAATAACCCAAAACAATTATCCAATTGGATAAATTTGGTGTCATTTTGTTTGTCTCATTTAGCTATAAAGAATGCCGTCCTTCTTTTTTAAATACACCCAATAATTAGGCATATTTAAAAAAATGTAAAATTCAGGGTTTTCGTGTCAATACTCAAACTAATTCAAACGAGGTCGAAACTCCGTCTCGACTTGAGTCACGAATTCGAGACCTTTAGCGCGCAGCCTCAGTTCATTTTTGTCGAAAAGTTATAATTATAACATTTTAACAGAACATGTTATAATTATGACATTTTTTGAGTCATATTTTTTACTTCCCCCTCCCCAAGTCATATTTAGAAAGTTGTTCTAACAATGTAAGTTAGATCTAAAAAAATTTTCGGACGAACTTTATAGAAGTTCGTCAGAAAATTTTTTTGGACTTTACTCATTGAGTGGGTCGATTGACACCGATTTTGTCGAAATCCAAGAGATGGTGGTTTTCGACATATTAGCCTAGCCCTATTTAACGATTTTCGTTCTTCACTTTTCTATAATTTCATACGAAACTCTAAATTTTTTAGGCCGTGATCGTACATATTCCGCATTTGCAATGCCAACTCCCTCTGCACATTATTCGAATCGAGCTAGCCATCCTGATTATGTTGGATTATCTCCTGCTCAAAGTCACAACAGTTTAGCAGCACACCATTTTTCTAACGGTAATTTTTCTAAAATTTCCCCAAAAATTTTACTGTCTAATTTCAGGTCCAACTCCGCAACCCCCTCTTTATACCCGCTCTTCATCGAATATGCTTCCAGCAAATGTAGAATATTTCCAAAATGATACTGATAATTATGTCATTTCCACGGGTCAACTAAATGTGGGCGCTACCACTTCTACTAGCCATATTCCAACTCCATCGGGAACTCCTCAAACGCAGAGAAAGAATAGACGGATTTCGAATATTTTTGTAAGGCATTTGGGGTTATACCTCAAAGAAGGGGGAGTAAATTACCTCCTCACCACTCATCCGACGGTCAAAATTTGGTCATTCATCCATCTATCATAAAAATTGTTGACTAAAATTTATTCATCATGATGGATGAATGGATTTTTTTCATAAAATTTTGCAATTTTTTAACAAAAAATCTTTAAAAATTCAAATTTTTTATCCATTTTCCATATTTTTTACTCGTCAGTAAAAATATCAAAACCGTAAAAAATTGCCAAAAATCATAGGAGTAGTGATTTTTTGAAAAATTCTTTTACTTTTTACCCCCTCCCCTTGAATGGCCACCCATCCGACCGAAGCCTTCTACTCGGGGTCTTTTGAGGTATATTTGGACTTGTACCAGAGTTGAACATTGGATTTTAGAGAACCAATAAAGAGCATCACCAAACAGCTGAAGAACGAATTGCCAAGACTTCAGCAGAGATTAACATGGGCATTGGTCGAGCCATTCCTATTAAGCAGGGTCTACTGTATAAGCGTAGTAGTAAAACGTTGAATAAAGAGTGGAAGAAAAAATATGTTTGTTTGTATCCGGATGGAAGACTTTGTTATCATCCGAATTTGAAGGTGGCGTTTTTATAGAAAAAAAGCAAATTTTGGCTTTTCAAAAACCAAAAATTAGATGTTTAATAGATTTAACTTGTCCCTTTTTCAGGACTACATGGGCAAAGGACACGAAGGCAAAGAAGTCTACTTGGGACTAGCTACCGTTCGAATTTGTGGCAGTAAACGCCCCCGAGCCACCAACCGCACTTCTTTACTACCCCAACAAATTGTCGCCATATCACAAGGAAAAGAAAATATTGGACCAGGTACGAAAGTTTTTTCACCATTTTTAACTTTCCATGTTTTTAGCAGTTGACCCCTCCCCCAGTGATACCAAAAATGGGCATGGAACCTCAACGCCTGGTGATGGCACATCAGGTGCCAGTGATGGAGATCAACAGTTCGGAATTGGAAACGCTGTAACCTCAGCTGGGATTATTGTCACGCCTAATGAGAAAACCTCGAATGTGGTCTCAACTTCTAAGCCGGCTACAAATGCATCGAAGAAAAAACGTGGCCATAGAAGATTGGGTAGTGGCTTAAAAAATGGCGATGATGGAGGTAATTGTACAACAAAAGACTAAAGCTTATTAGTAAGGCTGCGTTCAAGCATGTCAAAAAAGTTGTCAAAATGTCTAACTTTGCCTGATTTTCAATAAAATCGTGTTTATTGAAACGATTGATTGTGAAGCATAAAATCAGGCAACAAATTTTATGTTGCAAACATAATTTATGGATAGCTCATAATTTTATCATTTTTAGAGGAAGAAACTGAATTCGAAATTATAACCTATGACCAGAAAAGATGGGAATTTTCGGCTGCCTCCGTGGAAGAACGAGATGAATGGGTAGCATTAATTGAAGAGCAAATCGAAAAATCGCTCCAATCGCAGCTCAGCCAAAAGCAGCAGCAAAGTAACAGAGCTCACGGAGATAAAGCTGAGGTTTGAACGAAAAAGCTTGAAAAATTTCATAGCATCTATTTTAGGTCCAAGCCTTACGTGATCTACCAGGAAATGACCGCTGTGCCGATTGCAACTCCATACGCCCCGATTGGGCCTCGGTGAATTTGGGCACATTGATTTGTATCGAATGTTCGGGGATCCACCGAAATCTTGGCTCGCATATCTCCAAAGTTCGATCTCTGGAACTAGACGATTGGCCGTAAGCACTTTTTATTTTCATCCTCCAAAATTCGCATATTTTTTTCAGTATCGAATACTTGGCTGTCATGCAAGCTATTGGAAATGATTTGGCTAACCGCGTCTGGGAACACAATGCACCGAAGGACAAGAGGCCAGCCCATGATGCTACGAGAGAACAGAAAGAGTCGTGGATCAAGTTAAAATATGAGCAAAAAAGATTTCTACCCGCAGTACCAGTGGATAAAACTCTTGGTCGACAATTGATCGATGCTGTGATTAGCCGAGATTTACAGGCGTTATTGACGGTTCTGCCAAGATGTGATGAAAAAGATGTGAATTGTACTGTTTCGGCTCGGGATAGAAGAACTCCAATTCATCTCGCTTGTTCGATTGGCTCGGTGGAGTTGTTACAGCTACTCATTTGGGTAGGTATCAGGACGAGGGAAACATTTTCAGGGTTCTCGGGAATGCGCGCAATCGTTTCTTCACATAAAATTACTATGGGGGTCATTTTTGAGAAATAAAATTTTTCGATTTTAGACCACGTTCAATGGGGTCCGAAGTAGCTCCGAAAATTTTGTGCCATTAATAAATTGAAAATTTTTAGTACAACGCTGACATATATGCCCTTGATGAAATGAACCGCTCTGCTCTCTGGCATGCCCAGCACAACGGCTCCCGTGAATGTGTGGCTATTCTAATTCAAGCTGGTCTTGATCCAAATTATGGAATGCGCTCGGACACTAGCTACAACACCAATCAAAGCCAGTCATCCAAAAGCCAAAACTCGACGGCTTCTACTACTACCGAAATGATCACCGGTTCTTTGGCAAATCGAGAATTTTTGACAAAAGTACCAACTGCTGATTCTGAAGCCAAATTTCGCCGTCAGTCAGATGTAATAGTACGAAGACAAGGTTCAGCTGCAGGAAATTCACACCCAAGTGGAACACAAGTCCAATCAAATGGCTATCATATCCAAAGAGCTTCAGATGCTTTTGACAGGCTACCAGCTAGTGCTATATAATTTGTCTTGTTTGTGTATTGTAATATCTTAGTTGTAATAAAAATTAGAG
The DNA here is from genome assembly GCA_034699885.1 of Acrobeloides thornei. Lineage (NCBI taxonomy): Eukaryota > Metazoa > Nematoda > Chromadorea > Rhabditida > Cephalobidae > Acrobeloides > Acrobeloides thornei. The sequence goes on from JAQGCP010000325.1 coordinate 16,951, forward strand.
ATCAGAAATTTTGATCATCAAAATCGATCAAAACTGCATGTTTTTACTCTATTACGATCGAAAACTCGCTTCCATTTCGATGAGTCCTACAAGTCGATCTCTAATTAAAAAATTGTATAAAGGGTGGTTTTTTGATAAATAATCAAAGTATGAATTTTCATATCGTAAAATCAACCCTTTTTATACGGGTATATCTTTGCTACTTCAATTTTTATGCTATAGTTTTTTCCATATCTTGTAACTTTCTGAAATGAGTTTTGTTCTAAAAAATATAATTCCTATGTTTCGATTTCTTGGCAATGACTGAAATGCAAAAGTACTCCAATAAATTTCAAACTTAAAAGTGCATTTCAGAAGTTGCTAATTTATTATAATCTAAAATGTGTCGATTTATGATTTTTCAGGGTTTTATTTACAAATGTTCCAATTTTTTGTATGGTCTCTTTTTGGATGATTTTTAATTTGTTTATAAATTTTATTTGACAAATGATTATTTTGATTGGATGATATTTTTGCACCTAAATATCATTTTTTGCACCTAAAATCTTTTTTTGATCGGATTCAATTTTTTGCATGAGAAAAACATTTTTTATCTAAAATTGCATGTTGAATACTCGAAATGTGTCTTATTGAGTTCTACAAATTCGTTTTTAGAGTTTTTCAACTATTTCTATATTGTAAAAACGAATTTGTAGACTCAATAAAATGTTACTTAACATTCAATTTTAGGTTATAAAAAATGTTTTTCTAATGCAAAAAATTGAATCCGATCAAAAAATAAGATTTTAAGTGCAAAACATTGAGATTTAGGTGCAAAAAATATCATCCTATTTTTTTAAAGACACTTTGTATATAACAGCTGATGCTCCAAGTTACAAAAAGTGACAAGCCTTGTCACGGTCTCAATTATGAGAATTTTGGTTATGGTTCATGTTGACAAAATTCACCATAGTGATACATTTGTTACCTTTGTCACAACGAACAAATTGCACTGTAACCAAAATTCGCATATTTGAGGCCGATGACTGGCGTTGTAATTATGGGAGAGGAGCCTTCCCCCCACCAAACGTGGTAAAATTTTAAATTTCGAATGGAAAATTTTCCAAAACTTCCCCCAAACCTGAATTTTTCAACTCCCCC
>JAQGCP010000326.1:0-18052 GCA_034699885.1 Acrobeloides thornei
ACCTGGTTAAAGAAATCTCAAAATTACAAAAATTCTTACTTTTTGAGATTAAAAAATTGAGATATCTCAATTTGAGACTGAGATTCAACCAGTGTTGACTCGAGTACTCGCTTTACGAGTACTCACATGTCGAATAGTATAAGAATACACTACTCGATTGAAATTGAAAGATCGAGTCGAGTAAGGTATACAGGGTGCGCAAAAATTATGGCAATAAATTTAGTTCGCGCATACATCAAATTTTATATGACTCACACGTTACTTTTTTGTTGCATATTATTCCTTGATTTCTCCTGTATCATTATTGTTTATTTTATTTTAGTTCCTATGAAAACCGATAAAGATAAGCGAATCGAAATCATCGGAATGTACTAGCGAGGGTACAAAGTTATAAAAATATCAAAAGCCTATATCCTAATCCTATATCATAAAATTATACATAATAAAATTCGGATAAACTCTAGGCATAAACCAATAACATCTCTCCAAAGAAATAGGGTTAAAATCACTACTACGGCATGTAAATCTTATGCTAGATTCAACTCGTTTTTTGTAAGAATGTCTTGTATTTATTCAAAACTTCCTCCTGAGCTTATTACAAATCCCAGTCAATTCAGTTTTAAAAATTCTTTATCTAAAATTTGCCTATCTAACTTTTTATATTAAGTTTGTGCAACTATGTTTGTATTTTTAAATTTAGATTATAGTAATAATTTTTTTAACAATCTCTCTATATTTTGAGAAAATTTTTTAGAAATTGTTATAGTCACGATTGTAATCGTAATATAAAATAAAAATAAAAAGAACTTGGTATAGAAAAATCAGTTGTTTCAAAAGCAATCAAGCGTTTTAATGAATTGATTATGCTGTCTGGGAAATTCTGGAGGCTGCAATGGAAAGAAATTCAATACAATCGAAGAATTGAAGGCTGCTCTTCGTAGAGCTTGGAGTCGAATCAATGTAAATGTGCTTGCCTCTGTTGTGGATAACTGGTCGAAGAGGTTTCGTGCGGGAGTTGAAGCCAATGGCGGTTGCTTTGAAATTTAGACGCACATTTTAATACACTTTTGCCTTGTCTTTCATTTGTTGTTTAATGAGAATAAATGCACTATGAATATACGTTGTGAATATCACATATTAAAAAGTTGCCATAATTTTTCCGCACCCTGTAGTTTTCCAGAATTTTTGGAGTTCAAATTCGGATTCTACGCATACAAACGGGGCTCATGTCAAAATCGGATAGGCATGCTTTAAAATTTTTAAAATGGCAAGAATATAATAAATTTTAGAGAAGCTCATGCACAGAAAGCTAATAGCGGTGTTCCTAAAGAGACAAGAAAAGAAAAGCCTTCGTCCAGAGCTTTTAAATCAAGAAAAACTTTAAGACAAATCCAACGTTCGATTCGTATTTTGTTTAAAGATATTACTGTCAATGAACTAACATTCCCCAATTTAACAACTCCATATAAATTTAAAATGGCTGATTTAGAAGCAGAGGATTTCATAAGCAGTGCACGTAATGTTGTAAAAAAGTATCGGCATAAACCTTCTGGCAAATCCTTGGCTGTTAAATACATAAACATTCCACATAGCAGACATATAAACGATGAAGAGTTCAAACGCCGCTCCAAGGGATTAAAACAAGAAGTTGATTTGTTTAAATCTTTACCAAATTCAAAGAATATTGTCACCTTTTATGGAATATGTGTGCACGAAGAAAAAGCATTAATTTGTATGGAGTTTATGGATAAGTCATTAGCCGAGTTATACACAGAAGTACACAAAAAGGGAAAAATGTTTCCGGAAGAGCTTTTTGGTATTGTTGGTGTTAGCATCTTGGATGCGCTCATTGATTGTAAAGTTGCTGATGTGATTCATAGAGATGTCAAACCAGCTAACTTACTTATTAGTAACAATGGCTATATAAAGCTTTGTGATTTTGGGGTCTCGAGAATCCTAGTGGATTCCTTGGCATCTACACTTGTCGGCACAATGCTTTACTGGCCGCCTGAATGTCTTGATGGCAAGGATTTTGATGTACGCGCTGATATATGGAGCTTAGGAATGACTTTGGCCGAAATAGCTTGTGGAAAACATCCCCTTATAGAACAACAAGAGTTAGAAAAATTGGAGACAGAAAATCCTTTTATACTATTAAATAGAATTATGAAGAAAGCTAAAGGACTAGACATTGTTGAAAAATCGTTGCAAAATTATTCAAAGGAAACTCAACTATTTGTTAGTTTATGTTTAGAAGAAAAGTCGAAAAGACCAAAATTTGATGGATTGAAGGAAACGGATTTCTATCAAAAATATACCAAAGACAAAAATCCAAAATATATCTCCAAATTAATAGAAGAAGTTTAGTAAGTTTTTGATTGTTAAAAATTTTTTATTACAATTTTGCAGAACAAATAAGGATGCTCGATCAAATTTGGTTGATGAAAAATTCTATAACTATATATAAATGCTACAACTAACTAGAATTCTACAACTAAAATATGTCGCTAGCGTAAGAACAACATACTTTATTATTTTGGGTTATTCATTCAAAAATAATTTTTGTGTTTTATTCTTTTATTTGGGGGTGTAAAATACTATTTCATGAAAAATTTTTTTTCTAAAATGATCATTTCTAGAGGTAATTCTAGGTGGGGAATCGATTGTGCGCATTCTCGAATCGTGAAAACGCTTCCTTAACCCTGATTCAGGGAAGAGATACGTATTTACGTAAATAAATTAATTTTCGCTTCAATACACCTATTCCTTCCCTGAGTCAAGATCAAGGAAGCGTTTTCACGATTCGGGAGTGCGCGCAATCGATTTCTCGCATAGAATTATCTCTAAAAATGATCATTTTAGAAAAAAGTTTTTTCCATGAACTAGTCCATAATTTATATCCCCTTTAAAATTATAAATTACCTTTTATGAAAAATTATATCATTTTCTTTATTTTTAAAAAGTTGAAAAAACTTGAAAATAAGCATCTACCATTTCTTGTGTTAAGGACGACGCATACTGAGCTCACTAATATTTCATGCAGCCTCTCGAGGCTGCGTACCGTTTGGTTTAATTTTTCTTTTGTCGTAAGCAATGGACCCTTGTGTTTGGGATGTGGTAGTACAAATAAAATGGTTTGTTAAAAATATAAAAGGTACAATGTTCCCATTGGTCGGCCACCGGTCGGACTAGAGAATAAGCTCGAGCCAATGGCGCGACCCAAAACTCTCTCCTCCCCAAATTTGGACCAAAGTTATGACGCTGGTTGAGAGGGGTACAAGGGTTGGTCCAACTGCAGCTTGACCCAACTTTGGTGGTCCATTTATGAATTTTATCGACCCACATGCATTTTTTACAATTTTGGGCAAAACATAAGGGAACATTAGTTAGATTTATTCATTTCTCTGATTTTGGGGGTCAATGGACCCTGTGGGGACCCCCGTAGCGACGCCACTGAAGGGGAGGGAGGAATTCAGTGAAAGCGGGAGTTCATTTTTGTTATTTTCTTTTGTAATTTTCGTATATTGTGCAATTACTTTATTTAGTATCTATTCGTGATAACTTGTGGACGATTTTATGGCATATCAAAAATATCCGATAAAAAACCAGAAATTCCTCAAGCCAGATGGGCCGAACCAGTAAACAATGCCGGCTCAGCAACAACATTAAGTTCAATAATAGAAATAAATCGAGCTTTAAAACTTCCTGAATAAAAAACTTGTAGAGTTTTACTAGCCCCTTCCTCAAGCACAACACAGGATCAAACTATATGTCATCTCTCGCAAAGAGAAAAAATTTCATCATCATTGTGCAGAAGCAAGTGGTCAAAATTGATCTTGAACATGAAGGGCTCGATCCCCAGGGATCGAAATTTTTAATTTTAGCCATTCAAAAAAATTGACAAAGCAAACTTTTTTCCAAAAGTTTTCATGGAAATCAATAATAGCGCCATCGTGTTCCCCGCATAAAGGTGTGGATATGCAAAATTTTCATGAATTTTGGCAACAAAATTTTTTTAAATGACTTGAGGGCGTGGGATCGAACCTGCGCCCTTTGAATGAAGGCCGAGAACGTTCACAAGGGGTTAAAACCCAAAAACGGGAGTTTTACCTTGTATTGGGTACCTCTTTGTAAATCATTTTTTGACCATATTCCTGAGGTCTAGGACGAAAAATAACAGCGGATTCGTGTTCAGCAAAACTCTAGGAGGGTTGAAAATTTCGTCAAAAATCGACTTATATAGCCAAATATCAATAGTTTAAAATAAGAATGCATCTTTGAGAGCCAAATTTTTTTTAACAGTTTGAGTATTGACACGAAAACATGAGTTACGCTCAAAAAGACTGATTGGATCGTATTCGTCATACATTCTTGCTTACTACTGAAAAAAATTACATCGAAAACGAGCGAAAAATGCCGATTTTAGATGTACTTTTTGAGCGACAACAACTTATTATACAAACAACTTACTGTACAACCCAATACATGTGAAATTAAAAGCATATACGTGATAATGAGAAAATTTAACAATGTACCTTTCTTACATTATTATTTAAGCTCTTGGAAAACTTTAAGAGTTGCATTTTTTCTCACGCTATGTTTCGTTTAAACTTTGACTGTTTGAACTTGCATTTGGTTGTTCAGACAGTTCTAAGAATTTTTAACTAAATTTTGGACCCGAAAACGAAACATAGCGTGAGAAAAACAAATGCAATTCTTATAGTTGCACTTTTTTCTCACGCTATGTTTCGTTTTCCGGTCCAAAATTTACATGTTAGTTAAAAATTCTGCGATTCTTAAAGTTTTCCAAGATCTCAGAACTGTCTGAACAACCCAATGCAAGTTCAAACAGTCAAAGCTTAAACGAAACATAGCGTGAGAAAATGCGATTCTTAAAGTTTTGGTTCACATGGTCGTAAAAAAATGAAAATTAATTGTCACATGGTCATGAAACATATTTAAAAAGAATAATAAGCTGTATGTATAAAACAATAGTTTAAGCTCACAGCAATCATTTAACCTAAAAATTCAAACAAATCCTTGTGATTGTGTTTAGTTTTGGATTTGATTACAAACAACCAACTACCGATCCACGGAGTGTTAATATAGCGAAATTGATTTAATAATGGATCCTTGTGAACCAGTACTGAAGAGCGAACAAAATGCTACTGTGGATTTGGGTCAGAAAGATGTTTTGGCAAAAATTTCACTAGCTTATGCAATACCAACGTTTTGTCTTAGCTTCAGAATTATCATGGTCCTCATTAATAAAAAGAATAAAGATTTGTTCAATGGATCATTTTACACCATATTCATTCTTGCTTCCATTTTGGTAAGATTTTACATCAAGGCTTGGTTCCGTTTACTGTCCATAATGTTCCGCATATTTTGACTAGTTTGTAGCCCTGTTTTTATTATATAATAATACATAAAAAATTTATTTGTAGGGTCTAAAAACAGTGAAAATGGAGGTTTTACCCCAAAATTTTTGGTTTTTAGTAATATGCCTGAACTTTTGGCGTACCAAATAAAAAAATCATTTTCCGACCCAAAAATTCATTGGTTTTTAAGCGCACGTTCCACTTTGTTTACGATTTTTACATTTTTTGCTCCCCAGCTTTTGAAATGGGACTTGGTCAGGGATGTCGGACATGAATTCTAGTTTATTGTTATATGTGGATCGATACCTGCATTAAAAGAAATTTCGAGCTAGAGCTCAAAAAGTGATTTTTCGAGGGGGTCAAAAATCGCTAAGTTTGGAAAGAATGTCACTTTTCTCGAGAACTACAAAGGCATTGGACATAGTCGAGGTGTCGTTGGAAAGGAGAACGATTGGTAATAAAAACGTGCTTTAAATTTTAGGAAGCGCAATTAGAGAACAAAAATTATGATAAAAACACTAAAAGGGTCCGGAGACCGATTTTCACCAAACACGACACCTCTATTTCTCCAAAAGTATAAAGATTTCGAAGTGATAAAAAGATTTTTTTATCGGATAGTTTGGATGGGACATACTGTATATTTTAAGGAATTCGTTTATTGGATATTATATTTTTATTTTGGCAGAGCTGTTGACGCACCTTTATTCAATGGTTTATTTCCATTATTTGTACAAAGAAATGAAATCTTTTTGAGTTTTTATTTGTTCATGTTCAATTCTTTAGTGTTAAGTATAACAATACTTCCATTGATGACTTCATTGAATAGATTGACAGCTGTGTTATATCCGGCCTCATATAATATAGTAATTCAACATTTAAAAAAAGATTAATTTACCACTCCCTTTAGCAATACCAATAATATTGGGTTGTACCATAATTTTTGAGCTTTTGCTATTTGCTGGAATATTTTCAAAAACAACCCCTATATCTATGCGGGAAATCGATTGCGCGCATAGTCGAGTCACGAAAATGCTTCCCTGTTTCAGGGAAATGGGTGGGTGTAATGAAGCAAAAATGAACCAAAATTCGAATTTTTGGAGGAAAACCGGCTGTCTATGGGATTTTCTAGGCGAAGAATCGAGCATAGGCAAATGACTGTCTCTGCAATAGGCACGATTGAGGCAACTTTTTATTACATTTGAATATAAAAGTGCAATTTAAAGCTTTGAGAAAGGAGAAGGGGAGAAACGTTCGTTCACCTATTCTTATCATCGATCTCGGTAGCACTCGACCCCCGATTTTATAAATTTATTTGTAATAATTAAAAATATTTAGATATGGCGTAAATATTTGTATCTGGTAATAATTATCGTGTTACTGTTTCCCATTACCATTACTTGGCAGATGTTTTTAAATGTGTTTATGTATTGTAAAATTATACCAGAAAAGTATCCAACAAGATTTTATTTTGAACTTCTTAACGCCGTTGTTTACGGGGTATTTTTCATTAAGTTCTAAGGCTAAAAGCATACAGGGTGTGCTGGACCATAAATTACGAATTGGTAATACGAAATTCTTATTTGAAAACGAATCCGGGAGCTACTATGCCTGGGGGACGCACTTAGCAGGAATAAAAATACCCAAGTAAAAACGTCAAATTTGTTTTGAAAATACACTATATAGTGGTAAAAATTGATGAGGAACATGTTGGAACAAACTACAAACTCACTGGAATTATTTGGTTGCATAAATGCATAAAATCTGAAAAATAGATAGAATTCAAAAAGTCATTAAAATAAGTAAATTCAAAAAAGGCGAAAATTCAAAGGTTTCAAGTGAGTTCGACATAAAAATAGTAGTTCCAACATGTCCTCGTCAATTTTTACCCCTATATAGTGTATTTTCAAAAAATTTTTTGACGTTTTACTTCCACATTTTTATTCCTGTTAAGTGCGCCCCCCGGCGTAGTAGCTCTCGAATTCGTGTACAGTCAAACCTCTCAATAGCGACCCCCCACACGCAATATAAGTTGCCTGATTTTGCAATAGCATCGTGTGTATTGAAGAGATTGACCTGGTATTCTGCCAATCGTTTCAATACACACAATTTTATTGCAAAATCAGGCAACTTTTATTGCATGTAACTACATCAAACCCCGCAATAGTGACCCCTCCCGAGGGGGTCGCTATTGAGAGGTTTGACTGTATATGTTTTGGGAATTTTCGCCGCCCAAATACGAATTGGTCTTTTAATTTTTGACCCCGATACGATGAATTAGGGGGAGGTACAGTATCAGTATCCCCCCCCCCCTTGCATACCTAATGCAGGGTTCTTCCTGTAACAGTTGAACAACATAAGTTATTGGCTTGAAATAAACCGGATTCATTACTAATCACAAACCGAAAAAAATTTTGACCATGAGTTCGGTCGTTTGCCTTGTAAGAACAATTATCCAACCCTCTTTGTGATTGGCTTCAGGGCTGTAGCTGCGAAAACAAACGTAAGTGGTACTATATGAAAACAAACGTAAGTGGTACCCTTATGATTTTTGATCATTTTGAGTCGGCCCCCCGAAATTTCGAGCTTCTATGGCCCTGTTTGGCTTCGTCGTGTTACTGGTTAGATTAGTGACGATCGAGGAAAATGTCTCTACCAATCTCGTAATAGTTAGACTCAGACATGAAAGTAATTTAGAATGTACTACCATTGACTACTATTGTATCAGGCATCATCGGAATTCTTTGTTTCTTGATTAATTTCACTACGTTGGCTCTTTTAATAAAACATCGACGGAAATTAATGTTATCTAAAGATAAAAAGAAACTGAAAGAATTTCGAGTAGAAATTAAACTTTTCTTCGTTTCATTATTAATCTCTATCAATGAAATAATGTATTGTTTAGTTCTAGTAAGCTTAAATTTTTTCCCACTCATACAGGCCGTGCCAGAAAGTCGATTTTTGTGATTTTTAGGACCCGGAAACTTTTTTCACTAAAAATGAGTAATTAGGAATAACTTTATGCGGGGGATAGATTTCGCGCATTCCTAAAACATGAAAATGTTTCTCTCACTCTAATTCAAGGAAAAATGGGATTTTTGAAGCGAAAATTTTTAGCATTTTGTAATCTGAAAATTACTGATCTAGATGCAGTTGTGGAAATCATTTTCATGGTTCGGGAACGTGCACAATCGATTCCCCACATAACATTACCCCTAGAGGATTATTTTTAGAGAAAAAATGGTTTACGGGTCTCAAAAATCACAAAAATCCACTATGTTTTTTGGCACACCCTGTAAAATATAGTCAGTCGTCCTAGTGGTTCAACCGTCCATTTCGTTGAAGTTCGTTGAAACCATTCTTATATCTTCCCATAGAAAGTCTCGTTATTCTATTTAAATATCTAATTTTTAGACAGGGTGGTATATGGTTTTTAATTATCAACTCTACTTTTTAATACCATATAATAAATTCATTCATAATTTTGTAGTGGATTCATTCTGCTTGACTTCACCTTGGGTTATGATTATTCTTTCTCCAGATTTAAGGAAGAAAGTTTTTGACAGATCGACAATCTCAATTTCAATATCCACTAGAGCACAATCTGTTATAACTAGTGTAAAACCATTTGCGAGAAAATGATATAAATATTACAAATTAAATACAGTTGTGGTCGAATATTTATATCTGTTGTTTGTAAACGACGGTATTTTTTGATGTAATATTTTTTTTTGTAATATTTTTTTGGATGTAATATAGAGTATTTTTTTGTAATATTTTTTGAGATATTTTTTTGTAACATTTTTTCTGGTTCCGGATTCAAAATCTGAATCCTGATTCAGAATCAGAATTCAGATTCTGAATCTGAATTCTGATTATGGATTCTGAATCCGGATTTAGAATTCTGATTCAGAATCCAAATTCAGAATCCGAATTCAAAATCAGAATCCAAATTCTAAATATGAATCCGGATTCTGAATCTGGATCCGGATTCTAAATACGGATTCGGAATCCAGATCTGGAATCCGGATTCAGAATCAGAATTCGGATTCAGAATCTGGACTCAGATTCTGAATCCGGATTCAAAATCCGAATTCTGAATCCAGATTCGGATTCTGAATCTGGATTCGGATTCATCAAACTGGAGATTTGAAATCACCAATTTGTACATGTATAGCTTCCCTTGCGCATGCATGGCGGAATTTTCTCACTTTTCAGGTCCGATACCATAAAAAAACCAAAAATTTCATATGGGCATCCGCATTTAGAGACCGGAAACCGAGGACTCGGTTTTTCGGAAATCCGCATTTTTTACCCCTAAATGATTTTTCTTGAAAAAGTTATGTCGGTTTTCTCGGTCTAGGTTTTTTATCTACAATTTAACAATCGAGAGGTCATTCCAACCCGAAATTTTATGGAGAACAACTTTGTAGAACATAACTTTCCCAAAGAAAAATCATTTAGGGGTAAAAAATGCGGATTTCCGAAAAACTGAGACCTCAGTTTTCGGTCTCTACTAGAGATCGGACAAAACCAAAATTTGCCAAAAATATTTCGTAAATTTTTCTAAAAATTCGAAACAAAATTTGTTGTTCAAATTGAAAGAATATTTTTTTTCATCGCCATGCAATATTTTTACGCATCCCCCTCCGATTGGAGAGAGGGGATATTGTTACAATTTAATCCTGGTTTAATCAAGTAAAACTCTATTGTATAGATTACACAAAATATAATCAGACTTAATTCTGATAGTGTTGCCAAAAATGGTGCCTATATTGTTTCACTCCTTCCAAAAAATTTTAAAACTCGCAAAGTGTGTTGTAGTATTATTTTCTTCTTATCACTTATTGATTACGACTTTGACAGTTAAATTATTTTTATTGTCGAATTTCTAACAAGGATTCCTAGCTATAGGTGTTAAAATTTTGATATAAATTTGTTGAGACAGAGGATAACAAAATAATATTATTGATACAATCTGACAAATAGGCTCAACTTAGTTTCTTCTTGGATCTTGATGATACTTTAATATGTCCATTATGATGGGTAGATTAATGCTCAATGGAAAATTTCGACCAAAGGGCTCATCTAGACCACCGCCGCTACCAATAGAAACAAGCGATCCTGGGCATGCTGCAGCGAGCGCAACAGACCAAGGTGATGCTCAACCAACCAGCCAAGGACAAGAAATTTCTCTTGAAAGAGTTCTACTGTGGGTTATTTTTGAACAGTTATGAAATAAATTATTTTAGTGACCGCCAATTGCATGAAGAACAGAACAAGTACGAGGAAAATGAGAAAAAATGCATCAAAGAAATTTAAAGAGCTTGTTAAAGGGAGTGCAGATCGAGGCCTGATCTCGGTCGAAAAAATTGTTTAAAAATGACTTTCTAGGGGTAATTTTATGCGGGGAATCGATTGCAACTATTTGCAGAGCATGAAAACGCTTTCCTGACCCTGATTCAGCCAATTTTAGGATATTTTTTACTACTTCTTGAAATTGTTTCACAATAAACGTTTCAATAAAATATCCAATCTTTGTCGATCTCCTAAAAAAATCCAAAAATTTCATAAAATTGCCTGAATCAGGGTCAGGAAAGCATTTTCACGCTCTGAAAATGGCTGCAATCGATTCCCCGCATAAAATTACTCCTAAAAATTGCATTTGAAATTTTTAATTTGTGTACATGTTTTCGTTGTAATACACAAACTTTTTTGAATTTTTTGCGGGAAAATCGATTTTTAAAAATTTTCACAAAATGAACATTGTAGCAATTTTTTATAGCTAAATGAGACGAACGAAATGGCATCAAAATTATCCAACTTGAAAATTGTTTTGGGTTATTGAAACGAAAGCATGAATAAGAATTTTCGTTTCAATAACCCAAAACAATTTTCAAATTGGATAATTTTGATGTCATTTTGTTCGCCTCATTTAGCTATAAAAAATTGCTACATGTTCATTGTATGAAAATTTAAAAAATCAATGCAAAAATCGACTTTTCCGCAAAAAATTCAAAACAGTTTGTGTATTACAACGAAAACATGTACACAAATTCAAAATTTCAAACGCAATTATCTCAAAAAATACAACGATTCAGAATATGCCGTAAAAACAAAAAATGCTCCATTTTTCATGAACTTTCCGAATATCAACAAAAAGGGCAACTTTTTTTCCCACTGGGATGGTCCTTTAAGGTTTGGCAATGCGCACAATCTATTCCTCGCATAGAAAAACCTCTATAGGGTTATTTGGGTAAAAGTTTGAAATAATTGCCCAAGAATAGCAAAATTGCCATTTTTGGGCACCCTGTACATTGTTTTAGATGCCAAATAAACTTCGAGGGACGCCGATGTGAACATATCTATCATGAGGAACTTTATTTATTTGATAAAGATGCAACAGAAACAACAGCCTTATCTATATTAGTAGTGCTACTAGTTATTGCTATTTTCTTGATCACTTGTTTACTATATTACTATAGAAAGTAAGTCAAACAGTGCATTACACACGTGTACAAATAAAGTTTGTTTCAATGATAAGTTCCAACAAGAATGGCCTAGTGGATAGCATCACAGACTACGAGTTTGAAGACCCGGGTTCAATTCCACTTAGAGCCATGTCTTTTTGCATCGTCCAAAATTGATGAAAATTTTTGGCTAGGGGCAATTTTATGCGAAAAACGCGAAAATACCAGGTAGAACTTTACCCACCCACACGACACACCAAGAGGAAAAAGATTCAGGTAAGGGTAAAAAAATCGCCAATCGACACAGCTCGGCAAGCGCTTCAAAACGAATACCATATAATGGGGTTTTGGAGGTTTAAAGGGGGTGCAGATCGAGGCCGATCTCTGTTGGAGAAAATTTATTTAAAAAAAACTTTCGGGATAATTTTATGCGGAGAATCGATTGCAACCATTTTCAGAGTGTGAAAACGCTTTCCTGACCCTTATTCAGGCAATTTTAGGGTATTTGTTGCTATTTTTTACTACTTCTTGAAATTGTTTCACAATAAACGTCTCAATAAAATATCCAATCTTTGTCGATCTCCTAAAAAATCCAAGGAAAACGAAAATCATGAATCCGCTGAGGAACTTCATGGACAAAAGCTGGCTAATCAAGTTTGCAAGAACAGGTTCGTCGTACAAGTATTTTTATGTGTTTTTCTTATAAATTATCGGAATCGGGCAAAATTCTTGCCATTTTGAATAGCTCAGTGGTAGTGGTTTCGGCTTTGATTCATTTGATGCACATTTTATTTTCTGGCAAAAGTCACTCATTTGATGTACATTTAGTCTACCTAATTTTAAAAAACCGCATCGAAAAATTCCCCAGGGTTCCAGAGATAATGCCAAATAAGTGGTGTGAACACTTGAGACACCCTGGCTCAGTGGTAGTGTTTTTAAACAAAAATTTAAAATCTTTAAAAAATCCCAGATTATTGAGCGATTTTCTCAAATTTTCAAGTTTTTTAATTTTCATCAAAATAATCTGGGGCGCGGCGTCCGAAATAGGGGCACGGTGTTTGAAACTTGCTCAAAAGTTGGGACTCATGAAAACTTTATGGCCGAAAAAACTTTATGACCATGAAAACTTTATGGCCGAATGGCTAGGAACAGGAACATTCGAAAGTAAAGCGCCAATGGACCAGAGTTCGGATCCCAGCCCGAAATAAAAGTTTTTTCCATTTTCATGAAGTTTGTTACATCAGGGTGCGGCAAAATAACGTATCCCCTAATTAATTTTCATAAAGCTTTTCTTAAAGGGTGCGATACCCAGTTTTAAGACATACCTATCCAAATTTGACATAAACTCCCGTTTTTTTATGCATAGAAATCGAATATGAACTCCAAAAATTCCGAAATCTACGTTGAAAATGCAAAATTTCTATTGTATCTGACTTAAACATGACGAATTTCGCGATATGAGTTTATGATCTGAGTTAGATACAATAGGAATTTTCAAATTACAGGGTGCGGAAAAATTATGGTAACAAATTTAGTTCGCACATACTACCAAATTTTATATGACTCACATGTTACTTTTATTGCATATTATTCCTTGATTTCTCCTGTATCATTATTGTTTATTTTATTTTAGTTTCTATGAAAACCGATAAAGATAAGCGAATCGAAATCATTGGAATGTACCAGCGAGGGTACAAAGTTATGGAAATATCAAAAGAATTTGGCATAGAAAAATCAGTTGTTTCAAAAGCAATCAAGCGTCTTAACCCGCTTGATTATGCTATCTGGGGACTTCTGGAGGCTGCAATATATGGAAAGAAATTCAACACAATCGATGAATTGAAGGTTGCTCTTCGTAGAACTTGGAGTCGAATCGATGTAAATGTGCTCGCCTCTGCTGTGGATAACTGGCCGAAGAGACTTCGTGCGTGCGTTGAAGCCAATGGCGGTTACTTTGAAATTTAGACGCACATTTTAATACACTTTTGCTTTGCCTTTCATTTGTTGTTTAATGTTTAATGAGAATAAATTCACTATGAAAATACGTTGTGAATATTACATATTAAAAAGTTGCCATAATTTTTTCGCACCCTGTAGAGACCTTAAAAAATGAGTATCGAAAATGTTCTTCTATATGTTGGATTACTATCATAATACCACCCGGAACACCTCAGATTACATTCGAAAGATTACCCAACAATGTAATAAAATTAAAATGGACGTCACCCACTCAAGGAAACTCACATTATTTATGGTATACTGTGGAATATAAAAGAGAAGGTATGAGCCTATGCAAAGCGATGTCAGGATTTCATTTTAGGGGTCCTCATTTTTGGCATAAGGCTTGCCAAAATATAAGAGGGATCCTAGCATTGTTTTTCAGCATTAGATTGATTTAAGAAGACATTTGTCCATCGTTGATCTATCCTTCCTAAAAATCAAAGCCTTTTTTCCAAAAAGCTTTACATGGAATAACTCAAAATGCCATAAAAATTTTGCAGCTTCAACCAGTACTCTACATTTTTCGTGTATATGCTTTTAATGAATTCTTCTTCAGACGGTTCTCTTTTCTTTTGTGGAGAACCGTGTGAAAAAGTTATTGTCAATATGAAATCTTTAACGAGAAATGTTATGCAAATTTCATTAGATTTAAAAAATTTTATTTGAAAATTGCTATGAATAAATCTAATTATAGTAGTAGGATACAATCGAGTCTCAATATAGTGGCACCCCTAGGGGATGAAATTCTCCAAAAATCGAGGTTTATTCAAGCGAACATATTTTGGATGTTAATTATATGAGGAATATTTTGTAAAAAATATTAAAAAATCTTTTATTTTCGCCGAGTTATGGCCTTTTGAAGTTGATGTCATTTTTTATCCATTTTTTACCCTATTTTCAAAAAAATCCGCCAAAAATCGCGAACAACTTCTTATTTCCCTGAATCAGGGTCAAGGAAGCATTTTCAAGCTTCGGGAATGCGCGCAATCGATTTTTCGCATAAAATTAGGGGTATTAGGG
This sequence comes from Acrobeloides thornei, assembly GCA_034699885.1. NCBI lineage: Eukaryota > Metazoa > Nematoda > Chromadorea > Rhabditida > Cephalobidae > Acrobeloides > Acrobeloides thornei. The sequence goes on from JAQGCP010000326.1 coordinate 14,870, forward strand.
TCATTTTTTGTAAAAATTAAAAAAAATTTTTTTTGCTTCAACGTACCGCATTTTTACCCCCCCCCCCTTTAAGGAGGAACAGCCGTCTCTCGATGGGCTATGAACTCTCATATAATATCAAGAATATATGATCAATATAGAGGGGCTACAGGTCGCTCAAAGAAATCCGATTATAACTCAAATTTTGGCGAATTTTAAAGGGTGCCACTATATCGAGACTCGACTGTATATAACAGCTTTGTTTCGTAGTTTAAGATGCTAAATTTAAGACGACAATTTGATTGTGTCTAACCTTTAAAATATTACACTGCAGATATAATTTTACGGCTTTTCTGAACGGCGCAACCAATAATATAGTACATAATGAATTTAGTACAGCATTCCAAGCTAGACTCATAAGAGAAGGAGATGCAATCCCTGGACTATTGATTCGTAATAATGCGATAGCTGCCAAAACTAGAAGTGGTATTATCACAACACATAAAGGGCAAGCTGCCTAAAAAATTTTTAGTATATTTTATACAAATTATTTTTTGTATTTTTGATTTTTGGTTAAATTTTGCGGATAATTTCCAATCTAACTGTTTAAGGTGACGCACGTAATTTACAAAAAAATTTGCAAAAAATCGGATTTTTGGACCTCCCCCCTCAGTTCAGCCATCTTGAATTTCGGAACAGTCAACTATATAAAATAGTTTTTATGTTAAACAATTAATTTTATTATTTTACTTGAGCTATTACTACAATGGTTAATTGCTTTTGCATAGCCTGGGTTTTAGCAGACATCATATTTTTAGTGTTATGATATTTTCCCCATATTTTACGACTAAACCATAGAATGGTCAAAACATTGATTGCAACCATTATCAAACCAAGGCCAAGTATCGTTAAAGAAAAATTATTTTCCTAAAATCTCCAGATACATAACAACACAATTGCGTAAAAAACTTGCGAGTTGAGAAAAATCAAATTCTGGTATTGTACCATCCGAGTTTCTCCAAAAGTTATCAATCAAATAGCTATGGTTAGTCATAAAAATATCGTCAGTATAAAAAGCGAAGAAATAAAGAATTGCAAGAACAATTGATATCAATCCATTTAAGATGTAAAGTAGGAATAGTTGTGGTCCACTCAAAGTGATGTCTCTAAAAGCAATCAATTCAAAAAGTCAAATGCAACAAATCTTACCGGCAAAACATCATGTATCGAAAAAAGAAAGGTATAGACATTGAAAGCAAACAAAATGCATAAATAGAGAAAAATGTTGCATTACAAATGTGATGATATGAGTGTTGGCAATTTGGTATGAGGCTATCATTTAACACCAATAATACTCCGTCATTTATATCTGCCTTCTAGATTTACTTTTAAAAACAATCATAACAAAACAAATGAGTTAGTGAAAAAAAACTGAAGAGTTTGGGCACTTCTATAGTTTTCGCTCACCTTTAAAATTGACTCGATATTATTTATAAAACCTTCGTCAATAAATCTTATTACATACTCAGAAAAATAAGATTCAAAAACCGTACTTCTTGTTCCACATTGCTTCTTATTCTTCATTAGAACTTTTTGCCACTCAGATTCCACATGATTTGTAGTTGCACCGGATTCAGGGTACACGAAATTTTCAGAATGCCTTACAACCATATGGATATAACGTTTTGGTAATTCTCCAATTCGGTTATAAGCTAACTATCCATCCGAAATTATGGTTGTACCAAGCAAAATACTTTTGAATAATAGGAAGCAGGGTTTCAGCTGTTTTGGCAACGAAAAAGCCGAGATCAACAACAACTTATTGATGAAAATTTGAACGAAGACAAGATTGAAGAGTTGGATCAGAGGGACCGTGATATTCAGTTTTAAAGAGCCGGAGCACATATGGCACAGGTGAAGCAAGTCGAGAAAATGCTTGAAACATCAAAACAGCAGTTAGTTTTAGTAATTTTAACCAATTTTCTTCCTCTATTTCAGGTATGCTACAGTTGAAGTCGGCACGACAGAAAATTGGTCACGCAAATCGCCCCAAAATTGGCTACACAAATCTGTTAGACATTGTCATGGAAGCTGGCGACGGATTTTACAAGATCGAAACGAAAAGCGGTGTCCTTCTACAGAAATTTACCAGAAATCAGCTTGAACCATCTGCCAATGAATTTGTTTTGTTAGAAGATGTGCCAGAAGTGAAAATTTTATTCAGAGCAGCAGTTGGAGCTGACTCTTTGACAGGAACTCAAGGTACTTTACTTTTTAAATGAGTGAATCTAATTTTTAGGTCATAAGCATTGCATATGCACTGGCGGATGTACGACAAAGAAGTGTGCTTGCAAGAAAGCCAAGATGATATGCAACAGTCGCTGCCACCACAGCAATACATGTAAAAATAAATAAAGAATGTTATTTGCTCGCTTAACTTTGTTAAAATTGTTTAATTTTGATTAAATTCGTTATTACAATTGTGAATTGTTGAGCATTAATAAAATCAAGTTTTATAAAGAAAAATAAAATCGAGTCAATTTTAAAGGTGAGCAAAACCATAGGAGGTACTAGTGATGGCCCGTTTTTCGGTTACATATACAGTATCTGTTATATGTATATCTCTCTACGATAACAACAAAAACAATTTATATTACCGTTCCAAAAATCAGTATAATTGTGGTATATAACAAATCAAAAAAACAATTTAACAGCAAAACTTGGCTATATGGTTTTAATTCCTTGCTGGACTTTGTTTTTATCAAAACTATTAGGACTAGTGTTACAATATAGCCCAAGATGACAGCAAAAATATCGTTGTAAAAATGTAGAGTTCTGAGGTTCATTGAATGTTCACAAACAATGGCTTACTAATTTATCTTGTGATAGTTTTATAGAACTACAGCCTACAACGACATTTGGATAAATAAACTTAATCTTATTATTTTTATATACACAAGTCAACCGAAACAATAATAATAATAACGATAGAACGAATATGTTATTGCACTTTACCAAAACTATTCATGTTTACAAACAATGGCTTACTAATTATATGAGTTCCGTGTTAGCGCTTTATTTAAAAACCTAATCTTATTATTGTTCACATACACAAGTCAACCGAAAAATAATAATGACGATAGAACGAATATGATATTACACTCTACAATCATATGAGTTCCTTGAAGCGCTTTATTTTTCAGT
>JAQGCP010000327.1:0-18041 GCA_034699885.1 Acrobeloides thornei
GAAAAATGGAGCATTTTTTGTTTTTACAGTAAATTCTGAATCGCTACCGTTGTCGAGATAATCGCGTTTGAAGTCGGCGATTTTTTGGACTTGGTTTAGAATTTGAATTCTCGCCAATCCCTGATTTTCAATTTTGGCGGGAATTCAAATTCTAAACCAATTTTCTATTTTTTAAAAACGACATGAGGTCGGATAATACAAAAATGGCTAATAAATGCGGTTTTTGGCAAAAAAAATCGCATTTTTAAAGCAAAATAGCCAAATTGTTAAGATTTTTTATTTTAAGAAATAAGCACATTTCTTTCAGAAATTTAAAAAAATCGGAAAACACCTTGATCTTCCAAGGGGTAAAAGTTTCAGTTTTTCTAGGGCGTCCGACATGCTACATGATTTTCGAAAATTTGTGCGACATCAGGGGGGATCATCACCCTGTCTGAAAATGTATGATCACACATTTCTCAAGAACTGCACATTTATTTTTTTTAAACGCAGAAAAGTGTCCTGAAGAATATGACATGAAGATTTTTTTGAAAAAAAATCTTTTTGGGGTCAAAAACTCGATTGTTTTGATAAAAATGCCTTTTTTCATAGAAAATCGTATAAAATGGCTATTTTCTCAATAAATTTTCTTTTATTTTTTAGTGAGGGGTCCATTCTACCTGAAATTTCATGGGGAACAACTTTGTCGAACAATACTTTCCTCAGAAAATTCTTTTTGGGGGTCAAAAACTCGATTTTGTTTTAAAATAAAAATGCCCTATTTTTCATTGAAAGTTGGTTATTTTTTTCAAAAATATGACCAAGGCAATTTTTCCTCTCGGTGTACTTGTTAGTAACAATTTGTCGTTTTCCGCCCATATTGACACAATTACTAAAAAAGCTCATTGTATAGCAAACCTTTTGTTAAGAGTTTTCAAAACTAATAACTGTGCCGTTCTTATGAGCGCCTTTAACACCTATGTCCGTTCTATTATGAAGTACAACTCCTATATATTTAGTCCGTCAGGTGTATAGTTGAAATTTTTTTTGGCTACCACAGAAGTTTTTATTGAATCAGACAACGTGTACATTGAAAATAAAAGCGAAAGGCGCGAAATTACAAAATTTAAAAATTTTGAATGATTTTCTTCTCTTGTGCTGTAAAGTTCTCTTGTTTTTCGACCATTTCCCTTAGTTTTTCTATTTTTAATTCCGTTGTTTTTCTATTTTTAAGGCTGTGTTCAAGCATGTCAAAAAAGTTGTCAAAAAATGAATAAAAAATAAGATTTTTTTATTGTTTTGCATTTTTTTCATAAAAATGACATAAAACATTTTTTTAAATAAAGGTGCATCATGGTTTATTCCTCATTCTCAAGCAATGAGCAGAAACATAAATAAAAATAGAAAAACTACGGAAAATGGTCGAAAAACAAGAGAATTTTACAGCACAAGAGAAGAAAATCATTCAAAATTTTTAAATTTTGTAATTTCGCGCCTTTCGCTTTTCGTTTCAATGTACACGTTGTCTGATTCAATAAAAACTTCCGTGGTAGCCAAAAAAAAATTTCAACTATAACTATGTAAGATTTTCTATGCGAGCAATCAGTAACGCGCATTCCCAAAGCTTAAAAACCTTTGTTTGACCCTTAAAAATTGAAAAATACGTATTTTTACTCATATTTCACATTTTTTGTTTTTTATTAAAATTTTTTTCAAAAATTTATGGAGCCCTATATGCTAAGTTTTATACATCGCAATAACTTTCCGAACAACCCAATGGAATTGATCCTTTAAATGATGCGGATAGCTTTAATAATGATGATTTTCTTGAAAGCTTTTTTAAAGAAGAAGAAGAGGAAGAAGAAGTAAATAAAGAAAATCGATGTAACATTGCTTCTAATTTATCAGGTATCAATAATTTATCAGAATAATCTTACAAATAATCTTTCAAGGAAAGTACTTAGATTGTCACCCTCATATTTTACTGAACCGAGATAGATTTGTTTTATTCCATATACCGTATTTTCTCTATAATAACACCTCCTCTAAAATAGCTCAGAGGGGTTGAAAAAATAACACTCCCTATAAAATAATACCCCTTTCCAAGCACGTAGCGAGAATCCAGTTTCAGAAAGGTCTATACCCATTAGTACCCCTTTTTGGGATTTTTACCCTTGGCCGTTAGAAAAAAATTTCTTTTTTTTTATTTCGGAGGGGGATCTGTTCTTTTGGTGCTAGGGGTGTTGCCTATGCTGAGGTACCCGTTAAGTGCTCCTCGGAACCCTCAGAAAATTATTGATTTTTCAAAAATTGCTATATATTGATCAAAAGGAGTTGTTATAGAGTAGCATTTTTAAAACAATAATCACGCTTTTTCTACGATGTTATAAAAAAACCGTGTGCAAATCAGTAAAATTTTCGAAAAGTTAGGCATTTTTCAAAAAACGCGGTTTTTTGGTATCCGTGAAATAATTAACGCCTAAAACGATCAATTTGACCCAAAATTTTGATTGATTTAAATGCTCTATCACTTGTTCTACAATTCTATATCAAAAATCCATAATCGTCCCAGTCACGTCTTTTCGTGTCCGGGGGCCTCAATACCCCTGGCGGTCCCTACCCAAATTCATATAAAAATCACATAAATCCACTTTTTTAATCTCCCTGTAATATATTATTTTAGCCTTAGCATCAATGAAGCTCGATTTCACCACCGCCAACGGACAAGCTCTTGAAGTTCGTTCACAAAATGCAATACAATATGCATTTCAGTTGGCGGAAACATGGTCACAGCTGCCAAAAGAGCAATTGAATCATGCAAATATTAATGGTAATTTTATTTATTTTATGCACACTATATTTTTATAGAAAATAATGAAAGCGATATAGATAGTGATAAAAGCGGTTCATTGTTTTCGAATGATAGTTGTTCGGATATTTGTGAAGGTAAAAATAATATTAACCATGAAACCCAAATAAACGATGAAAATAAAGCAAGTTCTTCTCATCATTTCATTCCATTTGCAAAAACGACGAATAAGGCTAACTTACAGGAAAAAGAGGTAAATTAAATTTTTTGACTATTGTTAAGAAAAATTTTATGTAGCAATATTTATTAACCACTGCAAAAGAGATGGATTTTATACCATTTGATATGCCATCTTCGCATTCAGCAACTCGTCCACAATCAATCTGGCCACGGCCATCTAATGACGATAGCTCACCTGATGAAAAACGGGCTAGGTTTATTAGCTATTCAACTTCTACTTGAAAACTTTAAATTTGTACTTTATCTGTTTTTAATTGAAAATAAATTTGTATAAGTAAAAATGTTTGGATGATTATAATTTTATATGAAGAAAATATTTCATAAAAGTTGCCATTATCAAATAAACTCTAAAATAAAAACAACATGTAAATGTTAAGGCACATGTAGAAAAGGGAGCACAATATAAACATAACATTATAAAAATTTAAAGATTTTTAAAAGAACTTTAACACTTTCAAGACGGTTTGTAATATTCACTTGTAGGTAATTTTATAGTAATTTTCCATTCTAAACACAACGGCGCAAAAATTTTTTTGAAAAAGGTGCTATAAAAGTTCGATTTTTTCTTAATGAATCTGGATCTGTCAACATTTGTGAACGTGCATCGATCTATACTCGTGATCATAGAGGCACTTTTAAAATTTTTTGCACCAATGGTTTAATTTGAAAAATTACCATAAATACGAATATTGTAAACCGCTTGGTAAGTTAACATCTAAATAACAATCACTAATTGATTGAGCAATATAAGAGGACTCTTAGACGATCGCCATGAGCTCCAATTATCACTTTATGACAATTTACGTTATACAATTGAGTTGTTTTACTGTTTTTGGTCATGGCCAACAATTTCCGACAATTTTTGAACAAATTTGAAAAACTTTATATTTTTTCATATAAATATCCGAGGTCTCGCATCTCGCAGGCAGTTTAGAGGGTTGCAGACCGAGCAAGAATCCCCGTGTTTTTAACAAAAAAATAATCAATTTTTTAAAGAAAATAAGTTTTTAACAAAAAATAATTAATTTTTTTATAGAAAATAAGTGAAACATGAATACCGGGGGTTTCGCATCTCGCAGACGATTTAGAAAGGGGGTCTCGCAGTAAAAATTTTTTAAATATCCATCCGTCCATATGTGTTAGAACACAAATATCGACTCAATTATGAGTGATTACGTCCCACCTTTGATAAGTAGCAATTATCCAACGGTGTCAATTGTCACAGTCGTGATCATAGACGTAACCAGGATTTTACGACAGGAGGCAAAAAAATTTATCCATAAAAATTTGAAAATCATAAGGGTTCCCTCTTATGATTTATATTTTCTTCGTTGGGTTTTGATAACAGGGAAGGGGCTATAGCCCCTGACTGCGTCTACGATCGTGACACTTGTCATATGTGGCAATTAGGTTCGTAGTAATCGTTTACAAGATATAAAAGAGTCATATTCGGAATAACATATTCGATTAACGATAAAAGAACCGGGAGCCGAGCGTCTCCTGTGCCCGCAGTTTCTCCGAGATTGACTCCAACTCCGGCGCGGGGGATGCATGTTGGCGGGAAAATCAAGCTCAGTATATACTGAGCTTGAATTTGGTAAAAATTGAAAAAATTTTTGTCTCCGATTTCGATGATTTTGGTGTTAATCGTCTTCTCTCATCGTCCCCTACAACTTTTGTAATAACATTCCGGGGTTAAATCAAACGTTCCCGCGATCGCCTGTACACACACAGACACACATTACATGTTTAATGTAGTAGGATAGTTTTAAAGATAAAAGTTATAGTATAAAACGTTTACATTTTTAAATATGGTAAAATGGAATTAATATTTTAATTAATTTTTGAATTCTTTTTAGTATCTTCCACCACTAGAAACTTCCATTGCTTCAACTTCATTATTCATACTCCCAAGTTGATTTCCAATGTAACGAAAATGGCTATTGCTAAAAATGCATAATTTTTTATGCCTATATACAAGTGAATTCGGGAAAATGACAGTTGGTGACATAAAATTTCTGATAGTTGGTGTCATAAATCTTTGTTACCAGCTGATAATGTCACCAACTGGCAATTTCCCATTTTCATTATTCTGAAAGTGTCTTAAGTGATTTCACTAGTCCAAAAACTTTTTTAGGTAATTTGCTAGTCCAAAAACGTCTCTAGGTCATTTTCATTACTTCGAAAAAAGTTGTTCTCGTTAGTAAAGGGGTATTTTCATTAGCTCAAAAAAGTCCGTAAGCTATTTTCACTATGTCGAAAACGTCTTTAGGCAATTTCATTAATCCAAAAGCCTCCTAGCACTTTTCAATAGTCTGGTTTTGGCAAGAACCAGACTAAAGAACTTTTTTGGACTAGTGAAAATTGCTTATGGACAGTTTCAAAATCGCAAAAAGCATATATTTTTAGGGCTCAAAAAAAAATGTTTAATTTTTTTGAGGTCGTGTTTGATCACACTGTACAATAAAAAGTAAAATAACTGTTGTTATGCAATAAAAAATGTCATACTTGGATGCTTGATATTGTTTTCTTGGTGATCGAGGTTTAATTAAACTTGGCCTTTGCATATCTTCTAGAATAGAAGGTGCTACATATGTAAAACCTTCAAACGGATTAACCGACATAGGAATTGCTGATTCGCATGGCGAGTCTACAGGAGTCATTTTGGTAAACTTTGTATCAAATAAGCTTGCATCTTCTTCGCTGGTAATGTTCGGTTTGAATGGCGGATCCAACTTAAGGTTTGAAGTTTTAGAAAGTCAATTATCAAAGTCATACCTCGCGTCTATAGACTTTTTCCCAACTTAAATGGCGAAAAAATGGATGACTTTTAATTTCATTGGCATCATCGGGACCAGCACCAAGCCTCGTTTCAACATGTCGCTTTAATAAACGTTTAATCAAATCTCTAGCTTCTGGACTTAAATATGGTGGTAATGATAATCGTCCTTTTAGAATTTTGTCAATTGTCTTTTTCCGATTATCCGCTGTGAAAGGAGGACCACCCGTAAGCATATCAAAAGTTAAAGCTCCGAGACTCCACCAATCCACTGCTTTGCCATGTCCTGTTCGCATAAGAATTTCTGGCGCCATATATTCGATAGTCCCGCAAAATGTATGTGTTTTTTCATCTCCTTCAATGGCTTCTTTACATAGTCCAAAGTCAGTTAATTTTACATGACCTAAAATATAAAAAATAATTGAGCTAAAAAATTCTAATTTTTTGTTTTATTTAGTATTTAAAATTTAATTTTTTAAATAGTATTTGAATTTAAATAAAAATTCAATAAAGAATAATTTAAGACACGGTCTCTGTAGGCAACGTCGTAACTCAGTAGAATTTGGGGAGGGAAATTTTGATTTGGTGGAGGAAGTTTTTAAGAAATTTTCAATATTTTCCCATTTTTGGAAAAAAACATAGTTCTTCTTAAGAAATTTTTGGACTTGGGGGAAGAAGTTTCTCCAAGTTCCTACCCATAAAACGAGGCTGTTTGTAAGGACCACCGTGCCAGCGGGTCAAAGGTCAGGGAATTTTTTTATTTCGGCTAAAATCGATATGATATTGGTCCCTGATCAAGAAATAGAGAGAGAAAAAATTGAAACATCATATCTTTGGAGCTGAGAGGGTGAGGGAGTCAAAAAATCGACTTTTCAGTATCACTCCTATTTAGATAATCGATTTCTCGGCTCCAAGTTGGGTCAAAAGTGCAAGAACAAGTTACCTCTGCTATCAAGTAATATATTCTCTGGTTTTAAATCACGATAAATAATCCCTTGTTGATGAAGATGTTCCAATGCAACAGTAATTTCAGCCAAATAAAATGCTGCAGTGTCTTCCATAAATATACCTTCTCTTTCTAAATGCATAAAAAGTTCTCCACCACTAAGATATTCCAATATTAAATACAATTTTCCACCGGTTTGAAATGCATAACGTAAATCACAAATAAATGTGCTCTAAATTTGTATAGATTTATTTATACAATGCCAGTTATTGGTTAAAATTATTTTTTAAAATTTTATATACATAATAAAGAAAAATTTGTGTATTTAAAATGCTCTGATCTTATGGCAAATATTTAATTGTGCACTGCCTTTAAAAGAATAAGAAAATTTGCTTACTTTGACAGCTTCTAAGATATTTCTTTCCGCCTTGGTATGGGCGGTATCTTTTTGATTTCTAATGATTGTTGCTTTCTTCAATACCTTCATTGCAAAAATTTTTCCTTTGTCTTGTCCGGAAGTTTTCCGAACTTGAAAAACTTTACCATATCCTCCTTTTCCTAGTACTCGTAATAATTCAAAATCTTCGGGTCCAATTTTAACATTTGGTGGATTTACAGTTGAATCTAGAAGCTCAATGGTTTCCACGGTTGGATCATTTCTAAAATAAAATTTTGATGTAATTTATAATATATTATTTAACTTACAAATATGAAGAACTTGGGGGTGGAGCAGTAATATGACCCTAAAATACAATAAAACTAATAAGGAACACTATCAACTTGCTCTTCTCCGATTTTGACGAAAACGGTCTCAAACGATTCCTCATACCCGATTTGATTATAAAATTTTTTTGGAATTTTGTCCCCATAGACCTTCCTCATCGAAATATGAGATTAATAAAAGTCTGTTTATTGAAACGAAAATATCGAACATTAGAAAATTCAAAATTTACCGACCCATTTGGGACGAACGATAGTTCATTGAATTCTTTATGGTCTCGAGAATTCAATGAGCTATCGCTTGTCCCAAACGGGTCGGTTTCAATAGACAAACTTTTATTGATTCAGGCAAAATTAGCAATCAATTCAACTTTCTATATATTCTGGTAACTTTAAATGCTCATATCTCCTCGAGGAAGGCGCATGGTAATTCCAAACATTTTTATATCGAATATAAGGAACATTTTGAGCCCGATTTCGGCAAAATCGAGGCAAGTTGATAGTGTTCCTTTTAAGTATTAAGTCAAAAATTATAACAAAAAGAAGACAAAATAAAGCTAATGGTTAAATTTTTTTCAAACATTTTTCTTTTAAGATATCTATTAAGTTGTTCACAAAGTATTGAGACATTTCTTTTGGCCACCTAAGGAGCTCTAGAAATTCGTTTTAGTCGAAATTGTTTTTCAGTACTAGGCAAGAGTGCATGTTGAATACGATCCAATTAGTCTTTTTGAGAATAAATCATGTTTTCGTTTCAATATATAGACTTTACAAGAAAACATTTCTAAACACGCTCACATATCACCACTAACAACTTTGTAGAACATCACTAATCCCCAAACCTTCATCATAATTCCCTGACATGTTTCCTCAAAAACTTAGAAAAACTACCCTAAAAAGCTAACTTTTCCCTAAGCTCAAAAAAATCTAAAATCTTCACTAAACAACTTACTAGCAGCCAAAAACAAAATAAAAAATCCCAACCTCCACGACAATTGCCAAAATTCTCTGTCACACCGTTATCCAAATAACCCGCCCAAAAAATCGAAATTTTTTCAGCGACTCCAAAACCTTCAAAACTTTCACTAAACACCCTCTAAAATCACTATAAACAACTTTATTTCTGATCATCATCCTCCAAACCTTCACCATAATTCCCGGTTACAGCGTTCCGTACATACACACCATTACCAAAATACTATAAGAGATATTCTACGAACCTACATTGTGAACAAGTTTTTTGGTTTTATCGCAAACAGATTTTTGTAAATAAAAAAATAATCTTACATCTTCAACATCGATGTATTCTTGATCCTCATCCATTTCAGAGTATTCATCTTCTGGTCTATGATGTAGATCATCACTTAATTCAATATCGAATACTCCCGTCATAGTGTTTAATAAGAATTAGCATAAAATATTTATAAACCTTAACTACAAAAATCTTCTTATATAAAACATGTAATGTGTGTGTCTGTCTGTCCAGACTAACTTTTGGAGGTGCGATCCAAACCCTTAACACGACACGTCATAGTGATCAGGGCAAAATTCTAAGACCATTGACACCACTTTTGTGAAATTGGATGAAAAATTTTTTCGATTTTTTACCACCTGTAATCTGTGTGTTTTCACTTTTTACCCCGAGGGACCAAGGTGAAAAATCGAAATGTAAACAATTTCTCCAAATCGGCTGATTTTTTGTACTCCGAGTTTTTCGGGTATGGCGAACCCCGAAAGAATTTGTTGATTTTGAGCGCAAAAAATTAGAAAATCGAAAAAAGTTTAATTTTCATGTTATAAACATGTTAACTTTTGAAGGTGCGATCCAAACTGTTCACTTTGAATTTCATGAGTTAGAGGGCTGAATTCTAAGGCTTTGACACCAAAATCGAAGGGGTACCAGATTGGAAAAATTAGAAATAGGAAGTTTTACTTTTCACGATATAAAGTAATCGGATATATCTACGAATATATACTAATGTAAAGTTTATATGCTAGAATATATATAAACGCTCGGAAGCTCCCATATCTACAAATGCACTACAAATACACTACAAAATAATGTATTCGTAAGCACTCGGAGTCGCTCGGAAGCACTTGAACGCACGGAAGCGCTCGAAAGACTCGGAGGCGCTTGAAAGCACTCGCAAGCGAGGATGAGCCCAAGCGCCAACGGCGCTCGGTCTCAGGTACTAAAATAAATAAATATTAATAATTAAAAATTTTAATATACAAATATTTAAAAAATAATAATGTTAAAGAAACCAAAAATCAATAAATGTCTATTGAAAACGTACACGTATTCACTGATAATAAGAATAATGTTTGGCATTAGATAAAAGATTTAGAAATCAAAGAATTCAAATTTTCATGTTTTAAAATAAAAATTTACCAATATTTATTTTAAAATATAAAAAATTACAATTTCTTTTTGTATGAGTATTAAATTTTTTTAAAGAGTGCGTTATTACACAATGATCAAGTCCACACAATAGCGTAATTACGGGGGGGAGGGTAACTTTGGGAGGCTTCCCCTTCGAAAGCCGGAAGGGAAACAAAATGTCAAAACAAAAGGGGAACGGAACAAGCCTAAAAAGTATGTTCCCGAATATCTGGTATTATAATTCTTTTTTTAAATGATACAAAAATGTTTTTCAGGGGCTGAACTCCTCTAGGACAACATAAGTTTTTGTAGATATTCGGGAACATACTTTTTAGGCCTGTTCCGGTTTTTTCCGAAACAGTCCTGATGTAAATGCTTTGAAACATGTCGATTTAGAAAAAATTGCTTATCGAAAGTTGTTGATTTAGTGAATGGTTTAAAAATTTTATGCGAGAAAAAATCATTTTTTGTTTAAAAATACTTTTTTACATTGTTGGTGAAAAATTATTGAATAAATAGTGTTATTTGGTCAACCAAACCCCCCCCCCCCACAATTTGGGTCAGACTCATTCAAATTTATGAAAAATACTTCCCTCAATCCACCTATGGCAAGTCATAGCCTGGCTCTTATTCCTCCCCTCCTCCCCCAACAACTGTTTTTCATCGAAGAAGGTTCAATCGATCTTATAACTCAATAAACTCTCTTTAAATGCCCAGAATTTTAATTTTTGTATTAAAAAACACCATGTTTTCATCAAAAAATGTCTTTTTTGAGCATTTTCAGCTTAAAAACGGCAAATTTTCAAAAAACTCGCGAAAATTTTGTTTAAACAACCGAAAAAGGTCGAAAAAACCGAAACCGATGGGCTGGAAAACCGATAAAAAAACCGAAGGTCAACAAGACCAAAACTGAATGATTTTTCTTGGGGACCAAGGGGCCAAGAGAGAAAAACTCGAATTTTCAAAAAGTTCTCCATATCTGCTGAAATTTGGTTTATAGGGATTTTTTGATATGGAGAACACGAATCCGAATGAATTGTTTGATTTTGACAATTGGAAGGTACCCCTACGAGTGGAATACTCCAAAAACGATCTTTCCGTTGTAAGCCATATTTGACCATATTCTCGAGGTCTAAGACTAAAAATAACGGCGGGTTCGTATTCTGCACCTAGAAAAACTCTAGGAAAATCGAAAATTTCGTCCAAAATTGACTTCTATATCCAAATATCAACATTTTAAAATAAGGTTACATCCTTGAGGTCCCAATTTTTTGAAAAAGTCTGTATATTGACACGAAAACATGAAATAAGCTTAAAAAGACTGATTGGATCGTATTCAGCATACATTCTTGTCTAATACTGAAAATTTATTGTCGAAAACGAAATTCTAGAGCCCTTTTGGTGACAAAAAGAAAAGATGCAACACTTTAATAACAATTTCATAGAACATTTTAAAACCATTCATCGATCCCAACACTTTCATTAAGCAATTTTCTTTAAATCGACAAAAAAAATTTTTTATTAAGTTGCTTGAAGTTCTAATACATTTCAAATTTTTATAGAGGTGAGCTCAAAAAAGAATACAATCTAAAATTTTGATCCATATAGAAATTTTTTTATTAACTCTAAACTCAATAAATGATGATAAAAAAAATTACGAAATAATTTAGCATTAAAAAAAATCTATAAAATTGAATAAGAATAGCAAAAAATACAGCTTTATTTCCAGTTTCTGATAAGAATCAATGATAGACATTTGACAGTTCAGTATAAAATAGCGCCATATGTCTTAGTTAGATACAGAGAAGAAAAAACAACAACAAAATCTTCGCAAAAGCATGCAGGATGTCTGGTTACTTTTAAATTGTCTGACCCGCCCACTTGCTTTTCAGGACGGATAGATTAATAGAACGAAAATATCGTATTCTTGGATTTGTTTCAAAATTTTAATGATGTATTATTTTTTGTCCTTTCAGTGAAATGCGAGTGATAACAATTGATAACGAATTTATATATATTACATATCAAAATTATAGTTAAGTGTGTACAATTTCAGAATGCCCGCAGTCAATGGAAATGGCCATAGTGCAAGAGACCCTTTATTAGTTGATGAAAACCGTATGAGTAAGGATCGCCGCAAATTCTTAATTGTCTGTGTTTTTGATTTTTCACTAAATACCTTATTATGGTTGCTCAGCACAGTAAGATCCTTTTTTAAAGCACAGTAAGATCCTTTTTCACAGTAATTCTTTTTTTTAAATAAGCTTTAATTGGAAAGAGTGGTAGTAATTTTAAAAAGTATTGGTTGATTGTCCAATTAATATCAGACTACATGATAGATATTTCATTTTTAAGGTCACACGAGGTGATGATTGGCCCACAATATTTTTTCAAGAACTTAATATTTTTGAAGCACATTTCTTACAGAAATCTTTATTTGACATAGTTATCGTTGGTTTTCTTCGAATGTCTGTATTATTATGTTGTTATGCATGGTTAAGGTTGGATCATTGGCTGCCAGTTGCGTTAACAACAACTATAACAACAATATTTGTTACACTTAAAGTTTTGTTTTTCTTTAAGAAAGACCAAGGCAATTTACCTCAATACCTGGTAATATTAGCATCATTTATTGTGGGCTGGATAGAATTATGGCTTATGCCATTTCGAGTTTTGCCAAGAGAGCGAAGAGAGACTCTTTATACAGAAACAACACCAACCAGGGTGCGTGTAGATCGGCTGAATAACTTGACAACAGACGATGAGTTTCGATCTGCATTGGAATATTCATCTGGTATAATTTTATTTAAAAATTATGCATATACAAAATGGGCGGAAATAATCCGTGATTTTTAAATTAGCGAAGATGTCCATGAAACTTATAGGCAATAGTTTCGGAGGCAAAGTTTTCTGAAGCAATTTTATGCGAGGAATCGGTTGCTCAACTTTCGGAGCATGAAATCTATCTGACGCAATTTTCGCTTAAATACCTATTCTCATTTCTAATTCAGGATATTTTGGATTCTTTTCATTCAAGCGATTCTCATTTCAATAAACCCATCTCTTCTATAAATCAGGGCTAGGGAAACTTTTTTCCGGCTCGGCAATGCGCACAATCCTCACATAAAATTATATCCGAAGATTTTTTATAAAATCTAAAATACTCTGATTCAGAAATAGGAATAGGTATTGAAGAGAAAATCGCCTGAATAAGGGATAGGTAGAATTTTTCATGTTCCGAAGATGTGCGCAATAGTGAACGAGAGTCGATCAAAATTTGATCTACTCGATCGATTTTTAGCCACTATCGACTCGACCGGTTTTGACTTTCAAAAGTTTCAGTTTCGATTTTAAAATGGTCCGTTTTCGACTTTCGTAAACATGGTCCCCGAAAGTTATAAAAAATCTTACGGGAACAAACCTTCATGACCGAATGCCTAGATTTTCAGTTTCTAATGGGAGGGTTCGATTCACGGAGGTCTTATCATAACTCAAGATTTCATTAGATTTCAAAAATGAAATCCCGAGTTATGATAATGATCATTAATGATCGCTAATTCTTTCTGCATCTATTAATGAGTGGATAGACTTAAATTATCAGGTATGTCGATAAATCTCAGGAGCTTAGTTTTTTGGCTAGGAATGTCCGTTTTTTGATATCAGGGAAATTTTTTTATGCCTCGAAAATGTGCGCAATCGATTCCTCACCTAGAAAAACTGTTTAAAAAGTTCGGTTTAAAACGGATTTCAGTTTTTGTGCAAAATTCCCGGTCCAAACCGAACTAGCCGGTTCGGTTTTCTATCATTAGTTTATATAAAGCAAATAAAATTAAGAAGCTATTTAAAAAATTTTAACTCGAAAAATAAGGATTTTAGATTCAGACGAAGAGCATAATAGACATCACAATATTTATAAAGATTTTGAATCTGGCCAAATATCACGTGAAGAGTGCCTACAATTAGTTGAAAGCTCATATGTCAAAGGCCAGGAGCTTCTAGAGGTAGCACAAACATGGAAACTTCAAAACAAGACACCAGAAATACGCTTTTCCGAACAAAATAATTCATATTATGTTCGTGTAAAGTTAGATTGCTCATCAAAGGTTGCATTTACTGCTGCATGGAAAGAGCAGCATATATGGAATACACAAATTCAAAAATTTCAAGTGGTGCTTTATATTGATTCTTCAAATGATGTCATAAGAAGTATTAGTGCTCCTGCGATGAGAGGCTATATAGCATCACGGTATTTAATTTGTCTAAACTATAAATAAATATTTTTTAAAGAGAATTTGTTGATGTTAGGCGCCTGGTTCACAATCAAGAAAATGATTCATATATTGGTGCATTTATTTCATTAGACTTAGCACATCAATCTTCAAGTTCGTTAAACGGCCGAATACGGTAAGTATTTCGCGCAGACCTCCGGCTGTGCACCTTTGTGTTTTGTCCATATGCTAGGATAACATAAAAAACGTTTTTCCAGTTTATTTTTTCGGTTAAAAAAATTAAACTTTTGCAAAAAGTTATTTCGCCATTGAATTTGTCATAAAAAATGGCGTGGAAATAAAAATGCTTTATTTTTTTTCACATGATTTATGTTTTTGTTATTTTTTAGTGGCAAAAATGGAATAAATATAATTAGAATAACCCCTTGTGTTGATTCAAGCGAGACTATTTATGAATGGATTATGAATACCGATCTCAGAGGTGATATACCAAAAGTCATAATAAGACGAGCAATTGGTACATATTTGACAAGCTACATCAAAATGCTGGAAGCCTATATTAATGAAAATCGTCACAAATATCAATAATCTTCTTATATAAAACGTGTAAAGTTTGTCTGTCTGTATGAACTAATTTTTGAATGTGCAATCCAAACCCTTAACACGATACGTCATCGTGATCAGGGCGAAACTCTAAGACGTTTGACACCACTTTTGTGAAATTTGGTGACAAATTTTTTCGATTTTTTACCCTTTGGGGGAACCAAGGTGAAAAAATCGAAATTTCACAAATTTCCCCAAATTGGCTGATTTATTGTACGCAGGGTTTTCGGTATGGGGAACACGATTCCGAAAGAATTTTGTGATTTTGAGTGCAGAAAAAAATTAAAAAATCGAAAAAATTTCAATTTTCCCGTTATAAAGTCTGGCAAAGCCAGAGTTAGGGATGTCCCACGATCACGCATTTTAATATATAATTTATTTATTTTATACAAGCTTTAGTCATTTTATGATCGATAATTTCACTTTTTTGTATTACATTCTAATACTTTAAATGTATAATGTACGGGTGTGTGTCCAGACTATATCGGGAACGTTAGATTTAAACCATCGATAAAATTAAAGTTGTAGGAGACGATGAGAGAAGGTGATTGACATCAAAATCATGGATGTAATTCAAAAATTTTTCACCCTTGGATGGGGAAAAATCGATTTTTCAAAAAGTATCCAAATCAACCGATTTTTATAGTTGCGCGTTTTCGTGTATAGGGAATGAATTCGAAAGAATTTTTGAATTTTAACCTCAGGGGTAATCTTATGAGAAGGGAGTACCTACAAAAAAAGTAAAAAAACAGATTTTCCAAAATGGCTCCAATTCGGGTAATTTTTTGTACTCGGAGGTTTTTGGTTATAGGGGCATGAATTCGAAGAAATTTTGGAATATAAAACTTTATAAATCTCAGAGAGGAGAAGCTCGGAAAAAAGGAGAAACGCTCGGAGAATTGAAACTCTCAGAGTGAGAAGCGCTCGGAGGGGAGAAGAAGAGGCGAGTTTTCATACTCACATCTTCATCCCTTCGAGGGCACAGCGCTAGTCTTCCTGTAATAAAGTGATATGTATAATCAATTTTATGAATTATTAATAAAAAAATAAACTTATACCATATTTAAAAATCGATTATGTGCTTCGCAACTAACAAGTGCATGGCACCATGGGTATGACCCGTTTTATACTTAAATAAACAAATTTTCGTAATATGTATTTTACCAACCTTTTTAGATTTTATTATGTAGTAAAATGATATGAAAAAGAAATCATGACATAATTAAGACATCATTTTTTATTTTTTTTATTTAATAAGAATGATCCGTGTTAACAATACTATTGTAAATATCTTAATTGGTGTTATCATTGGATTCTTTCTTTCGTTTATTGTATCACCATTCGGATCATCTGCAAATTTACCAAAATTTCAATATTTACAAGCTTTGATTTTTGACAATAATACAATACAACATCATCATGATGCTCATTCAGAATCAGAGTTGGACGAAAGCCATGTTCCAGATTCACCTATGCATTTTCATGTAAATGGCTCTAAATTTCATAAACATGGTAAGATTTCTATTAAAATCATAAACATTAAAAGTAAAGTAGCAACAAAAAGTAATGCATCAAACCTTTAGTTATCATAAGGGTTTTCTTCATAACAGAATTTTTTCACAAAAAGTTCTACAAAGTTGTTCCTGAGATGACTCTGAACAACGTTGTAGAAAATCCCTTTTTGTGAAAAAATTTCTGTTATGAAGCAAGCCCTTATGAGAATTAAAGTTTTGATGCATTTTGTCGGTACTGTATATTACTCTTTCTATGGGTATGTACATAGAGGATGGGAGGAAATTATTTGAACATTTTCTGTAGAAAAAATCCGAAAAAAGTTTCCGCAGTAATAAATACCGGACTATCGAAGGTTTTACTCCCTTTACCGTACAAAAGTTTTTTTTCTTAAAAATTTTTTATCTCCTCAGGATTAGAGTTATAGCAGCTAATTTTGTTATGTCTAAAGGGTTATCAGGTATGCTCTTACAGAATATATAGGACTTTTTGAAAAATTCAAGCGTTACTTCGTGCATGTCCCTTGTGAGTTATTAGTTAGGGAGAATGTGTATTGTAAACAAAAACATTTGGATACTCCTTTAAAAAATAAAAAATAAAATTTTTTTCTTAAAAACATCATATCTATCATCGTCCATTAAAATATTTAAAAATCGCGTAAAAACCGACTTTCCATGGCGAGATATAGAAGCAAAACTTTTAAAACAACATGATAAAAAAATTTAAAATTATTTTTTAGATAATAATTCTCTATCAGAAGAAATTGCAAAACGAGTGAAAATATTTTGTTGGATATTAACAGGGAAGCAAAACCACGAAAAGAGGGCAAGACATGTAAAAGCTACTTGGGCACAACGATGCAACAAATATATTTTTATGTCTTCGGATGATGATCCTAGTTTACCAGCAATAAATTTGAATATCTCTGAAGGACGTGACCATCTTTGGGCAAAAACAAAAGCCGCATTTACATACCTTCATAAAAATTATTTGGTAAATTTTGCAATATAATAAAATTACTATTGTAAATTCTGAAAGGGTAGATTGGGATCATAGATTTGCAAGGGGCCGGACAAATCAATCTGATGTGACATGATTTTCATGTTTTTTCAAGCTACATGGGGGGGACCTTACACGTTCAATATGTAAACGTTTACACATTCGGTTTTGTATATACTCCCTACTTTCTTGAGTTTTCTTTAAAAGTTGTTTTTAGAATGAATATGATTGGTTCTTAAAAGCCGATGATGATACTTATGTTATAGTGGAAAATTTGAGATATTTACTAATGCCACATTCATCAGATGAACCAGTATTTTATGGGTGCAAATTTAAACCGTTTACCAAACAAGGTTACATGAGTGGAGGTGCTGGATATGTTCTAAGCCGTGCTGCATTGGACATATTTGTTTCTAAGGGCTTGAAAAACCCTATAAAATGCTCACCAGGAGAAGGAGGAGCCGAAGATGCGGAAATGGGAAAATGTTTAGAGAAGCTTGGTGTAAAAGCCGGCGATTCACGTGATGCAGAAGGGCATCATAGATTTCTCCCGTTTGTACCAGAACATCATTTAATTCCGGGACATGTAGATCCAAGTTTTTGGTTTTGGCATTATATATATTATCCAATCGATCAGGTTTATAATAATATAAAAATTTTTTTGGACCTCCTAAAAATAGCCCTTTTTCAGGCTTGAATTTTTGCCTAATCAAGATTTACCATATTTAATCTAATAGAAGTACCCCACACCACCCTCAAATTTGCTTCACCGGTAAAATGAAAAAAGCGAGCGGTAGAAACCTAGATTCGGTCATGCTGAACACGAATATAATAGCCGAATC
>JAQGCP010000328.1:0-18035 GCA_034699885.1 Acrobeloides thornei
TTTTTCGGGTTGAAGATGAAGTTTTCAAATTTTTTCATTGCCATTTTCGTGCTTTTCGGTTATTAAATGGGGGTTATAAACTGTTTGGCAGAGTTAAATATTGATTTCTCGGTAAGTCCCACTTGCCCTTTAAATCCGTTTTCATTGCCAGTTAGCTCATTCGAACGCTCTAATCACCGGATTTTTTAGAAAAAATTTTTATTGAAAAAGCTTTTATTTTCGATTTTTGAGGTCTCTACTCCAATACAACTTTTTTCAGTATTTTGGGCTAAAATCGAATTTAAAAGTTTTTTCAATAAATTTTTTTCATAAAAAATCCGGTGATTAGGACGTTCGATTGAGCCATAGGGTGAGTGAAAAGGAGGAATAAAACTTGATTTTTAGCGAATTTTTGAAACGTGGAAGCAATTAAAAAACAACATTTTCAGTATTTTTGTCTAAAAATTCGAAAAATAAAAGCTTTTTAAATAACTTTTTATAGGAAAAATCCCGTGATTAAGACATTCGATTGAGTCATAGGGGCGACGGAAACGGATTTCATTCGATTTTTAACAAATATTTGAAATGTGGGAGCAATAAAAAAACAACCTGTAGAATCAGCAAAAAACATCAAATAAAAATAGATAGATGGTGTTTCTCATAGTCGGGTGGGTTTTTTCAAAACGGGTCTCTCAAGATTTTGGTGGGTTCTTTCGGCGGTTTCATTATGCCAGGGAATCTCTCGAACGCGACTACCTCATACCAATCAGCTTTTTCATAAGCAGCAAGCCACCCAAAGCTCACATTATCATCTCGAAGCAACACTGACAGTCCAAATTTTGGTATTTTTACACACTCTGCTTTCGAATACGCTATACGGGCTAATTCTGCAGGCATATCCCGATATCTTGCGTAATCATTCGCTTCTAAAATACGAATGCAATAATCCATTATGTAATTGTTAAAAGCCGTTACCTTTAAGTACAACGAAGACATTAACAACATCCGGATTGACGACTTGCAACGAAAGCTTTCCCATCGCACCGCTATAAAAATTTCCATTTATCTTGACATTTTCTAGGTATTTCCAATTCGAACATACGCCAAAGCATCTTCTTGCTATAAAAAGAGAAGTTGAGATCAGACTTTTTTTTAAAAAGGGGGGGGGTTCTGTTAGAAAACCCCTAGAAGTTTATGCGAGGAATCGATTACGCACATCGAAAAATTCTGAAAATTAGGGGTTATAAATTTTAACCCCAACAAATCATTTTTAGGGGTAATTTTATGCGAGGAATCGAAAAATTTCGATTTTCGAGTGCTTAGGAGTGCTTTCGCGCGTTGAAAATGTTTGCAACCGATTCCTCCTCGCATAAAATTACCCCTAAAAATGATTTTGGGTTAAAACTTATAACTCCTAAATATGACGCAATTTTTTCCATTTTTTGACACCCGGAAAAATTTTCAGAATTTTTCGATGCGCGCAATCAATTCCTCTCATAAACTTACCCCTAGAAAGTCACTTTCTAGGGGTTTTTCTGACAGAGATGCAGTCACGATTCTTATCCCCCCCCCCACCCCATTAAAGGACCGCTGAACTTTTTGAACAAACCTCAAGAAAAAAAAAATCCAACTTACCCCACTTCAAATAACGTTCTTCTACTGTTTCTTTCGGCTTCTCATCTTCTTTCTGCTGGCGAATTTTTTCTCGGTGTACTTTCTTCTCATCTCGTTTTTTCTCCAAATATTCTTCGTACTCTACATCAGTCTTCTTATCCATATAACGTTGGAATCGTTCGGCCGGTGTTTTTGGCGCTTCTAGAAAAATAAAGAATTAACGTAATTAAAATCATAAAAAATGGTTTTAAAATGTTAAAGATACCTGCGCCTTTAGGACGTCCGCCCGGATGAGTTTTTTTAGGAGGCCGACCGCGCTTGCTACTTGATGGCAAATCAGACATTTAAATAAACAAAAAAAGGAAAATATTGCACTAAAATGGAAATTATAGTTTCCGCGCACTAAGAGTCACCATAAATGCGTGCAAATAGACGACGTTAGAAAAACGTACAAAGTCAATTTGGGCCCAAATTGAATTAAAAAAGTTGATTTTGGGCTCAAATCTCGATTTTTGGGCTCAAAATTTGAGTGCAAAAATCGATTTGGTTCCGTAATTAACTCAAAAATCGATTTTTGGGCCTAAATCAACTCAAAAAATGATATAGGGCTCGATTTTTGAACGCAAAAATAGTGTAGAAAATCGTTTGGCAAATTTTTTGGCTATAAAAAAGCACTCTTAAACGTGTTCCCTGTATGGAAGACGACGTTGTATGGAAAAACCCCAATTATCGAAATCGAAAATTGTTAAAGAAAACCAATTTTTTTCAATTTTTCGCAAGCAGACATACATATAGAGCGCCCAACACACAGCCTCATAGCATAGATATAAGAGTAAACACACAGCAACATTTGTAACACAAAGAACTTGCAGAAGCAGCGCCGCTTTGTCGGCGATGCATTTAGTAGCAGATTCTTTAGAGCCGCCACTAATACGTTCGGACGGCTCGCGAACGGAATTTAATTCACTAAAATAACTTCAGTAATTGCGTTCGAACGCGTTCGGAAACATCACTAATAGGCGTTCGGAGGTTCGAATCCCTCTATGAGCCAAATTTTTTTGCACAAAGAAAAATCATAATTAAATTTTTATTTTTGTAAAAATCATAATAAAATATTTTTGTAAAAAAATATTTGTAAAAATTTGTTATAAAATTTTATTTGTAAAAATTTAATTATGATTTTTACTTTGTGTAAAAATTTTTACTTAGTGCAAAAAAATATGGCTCATAGAGGGACTCGAACCTGCAATCTTTGTGATCAATAAACCGCTGATTTGTCACTGCACAACAGAAGCATGTAGGCGGATAGAAATTTTTCCAAACCAAGTAATAGTGTAAAAAAGTCGAAAAAATCTACATTTTCCCTGAATCAGGGTCAAGGAAGCATTTTCACGCTTCGGAAATGCGCGCAATCGATTTTTCGCATGATTTTAGACCTATATAGGCTGTTTCGGCAAAAAAAATTTTTTCAGAGAATAAGCCATAATTGTCTCCCCCCTTTAAAGCCAAACAGCTTTTAAAAATGTCTAAAAAAATTAGGCTCACATGGCCAAGAAGTATAACTATCAGCCGATTCGATCATTAATTGAAATATATAATTATTAATGTCATTCTTGTTCATATATGGTATGATAAATTCTAAACAGAAAGAATAAATATAAATTTTTCCTTAGGATATAACTTATTTTGGAACGTATCAAAACTCGAATAAACTTGAAAAGAAACTCATATCGTTTGATATTTACAGGCTTATGATTAGGCTAATGGAATGGAAGCGCCTTGGCTAACAAGAAAGTTAGACCATTACCTGATTCTATTACATGTCCAGGAGGTCCATCCAATATTTGCATGTTAAAATAATAAGATTGATCATAAGAAGCCAATTGGCACAATGAAGAATTAGATAACAAAATATCAGTTAACATCACATTTACTAATTGCAAAGTTAATATCTTTAATTGTATAAAAACATTTACAGGATTTATAAATGCATCGAAATGGTACCCTTAAAAATGTTATAAATTTTTTCAATAACAAAACTTTTTGCCTCAATGGATAAGTGGCTAGGAAATCGGTCTTTGATTCTATAGTCACCAGTTCTATCCTTCTTGGACGATTTTTCAAAATTTCTGAGTTTTAAAGGGGGTGTCGATTGCGGCCCTATCTCCGAAAAAAAATTTTATCAAAATTTTTGCAGGAAAGACCCCGGGTAGTTTTGTGCGAGAAATCGATTGCGCGCATTCTCAAAGCGTGAAAACGCTTCCTTGACCCTGATTCATGGAAGGGATGGGCGTATTAAAGCGAAAATGTAAATTATTCGGATTTTAGCCGAAAAACGCGCAATCGATTTCTCTTTTCTCGCGTTAATACAACGAGTTTCGTTAATACAAAGAAAAGTTCGTGCGAAAAATAAGTACAAAAAGTATCGTAAGACAAGTGTTCTGTATGAAAAGTTCTGTACGAAACGTGATGTACTAAAGATGACTGTACGAAAAGTAATATACGAAAAGTACAGTACGAAAAATGTGTACAAAAAATAACTGTATGAAAGTCCATACGAACTACAATTGTACGAAAAGTTATATTGCCATTTTGGTCCCTGATCAAGAATAGTACTAAACTTTTACAAGACCTCATAAATTCGGCATCTTAGATTTTTTCATACCTATCAAATTATTCATCAAACAATAACTTTGGATATCCGTGTCATCTTCATCATTCGGAGTAAAAATTTGTCGTCTAAAGTTGTCGAGATCATTGTCGGACAACCATTTGCAGGAATTCTTTGTTGAAAGATTGGGAAATACATAATTTAGATTTAGTATACGGCTTATATTATTATTAATGTTATTAAGTGCAGATAAAGTTGTGAAGTTTGTAAAACAAAAATCGGAGAGGAAAATAAGATTTTGTTTGCGAGTTCTGCCCCCTGGTTTGGTGGATATAGAGGAATTGATCTAAAACTTTTGTTTTGTTCAATGTAATTTCTATCCTGCCCTAGCCTGTCGTGATTTGAAGACATTTGCCTTTGTATATTAGCTGGGTGACAGATCAGCAGCAGCTCAAAATCTTCGGCGGGGCTCGAACTCACAACCTTTAGCGTACGGCCCAGTAACCTACCACTGAACTATAAAGGTCCGCGCTAAAAAACGCTAACCATCGGAAATCAACGCTAACCAACAGCTCTATCTCAACGTTAACTAACGCTAAGATTTATATAAGACAAAGGTAGTTCATGAAATTTCCTATCCTTTTCACATTTCGTATAGTTGAATTAATTTTGTGTCTTTTAAGGAAAAGAGTCTGTCTATGTCTTCCTCGAATGATCGGCTGATTTGATCACTAGAGAAAATGGAGTTTGCTCGTTTTCGGTGCCTCAAATCAAAAACATCGCGCTCCATTTTTGGATCCAATGATTCAGGACGAGCAAAGTCCGTCCTCGGAAATGATAAACAGCTCTACCAAAAATAGGTAAAAGTTTGAAAGTTCACGCAAACAGGAAACAAACACGAAAATAGTCAAAAGGGGCGGTAAACCGTGTCTACCCATATTATAGTACCATGGAGTTGAAAAGATCCCATAGGTTAGATAGCCAAAAAGAAGCTACAGATCCGCGTCGTAAATCCAATGCAAACGTCGGAAATTTTCGACGGTTAGCGTTGAGCTAGCGTTGGATTGTGTTAAGTTAGCATTGATTTCTGACGGATAACGTTGTTTAGCGCGGAAGGTCCCATGATCGAAGGTCTGTCAAATCCACTTATGACTACCCTATCATATCAATAAAGACCAGTTCTACTTACAAGTGGATAAAGTGTTGAATTAAAAAACTCATCAACAAACGTTGTAAAATTTTGAAGTTCGATCACTGAATTATTGTAAAATTCCTGAAAAATTATATGAAATAAATTTTTGAGACCTATATTTAATTTAATGTACTAGTAAAGATTCATTCTTTTTCATAATGTTCAAAAAATTTTCAGTAACATTTGTCGATGTCCAATTATAAGGCGTCGAATTGTTATATCCAGTAAAAATTATAAGAGAGAAGTTATTAAGATTCCGTTCGCATTGATTACATTGTTTTTGGAGCTAAAACATGAGTCTTAGCCATAAAATTCAAAATACTTGACGATTTACAAAAAAAGAAAGACGGCATTTTTTATAACTCGACAAGACGAATAAAATGACACCAAAATTATCCATTTTGAAAAATGTTTTGGGTTATTGAAACGAAAACATGATTCATTTTTCCGTTTTAATAACCCAAAACAAAGTTCAAATTCAATAATTTTGGTGTCATTTTACTCGTCTCGTCGAGTAATACAAAATCCGTTCACTTATTGGGCCTCACTTATCGACGCCCGAACGTTCAAAAATTTCGGTCAGCGAAATGAAGTGCTCTTCAATCTATGGTCGCAAGTTGCGACTTTCTTTCCGTGCAATCCATAAGGCTTTCATGATTTTTTATCCCAACGGCCTACTTTAGGGCCATAAGGGTGTCAAAGCCCACGCCCTGGAGAAATGCCTCTCTGGTGCATCCCCGGGTAACGCAAAATGATGTCAAATTTTTCATGCAAAAATAAAGATACCAATGTGTTTTTCAACTAAAACACCTTAATACGATGTTTTTTGGTCGATTTTAAAAGAAAAATGTTTCGTTAGGACCTCGATAAGTACAGCCCAATAAGCTAGCTCCAAAAATCCTATTCATTTACGGTCCTTACATTGACATAAAAATTCAATGTCGAATTGAACTCCTCTAACGTCATATTGTTGATTGCTATAAACATATAGTTATCGATATCATACGCCACAATATCCTTATATTGTGCATCGAGAGTCGATTTAATAACATGTGATGAGCAGTTAATATTTTTAATAGCTCCATTTCCCTGGATGTATAAAAATAAGAAAGAAAATAGCAAAGTAGAAACACAAAACATTCGGGGTTTATTAGGAATGATATTTTAGACAACGAAAATTCTTATGAAAGTGTTAACTGGGAATGAATTAAGTACACCTGATTAAAAAAGATTAAAAAGAACGGCTTAAAAAATTCCGGGTTTATGAATATACACAGGGTATTCCAGCGAATTAGCAAGATTTAAAAATTCATTTTGATAGAATCTTTTGACCTTTTGATCGAAAAAATATTTTCTCATGCGGTTTTTTGGAAAATGCTTAGAAAACGTGGGGTTTTCATGCATATTCAAAGAAATAAAAAAATTTCACTTTTTACATAGAGAAATTAAAATATCAAATTTTGGCAAATTTGAAGGTATGTTTGATCTTGAATTTTTATAAAAAGTCCAATTATTTTAAAAATACAGGGTGCGCCAAAAGTTCATGTGTACTTGAAATTTTATAACAAACAAATTAGGGGTACCCCTTAGGTCAAAATTGAAAAATAGATTCGGTATTATATTCCCTATGTGGAACTCCCCCGAGTATAAAAAATCAGCGCTAGAAACGCTAAAATAATCGAGATATGGAGGCTAAATCGAATACAAAGTGGGTAGATGCCAGTTGGTGACATAAAATTTCTGTCAGTTGGTGACATAAATCTATATCACCAACTGGCAGCGATTTTATGTCACCAACTGGCGATCCTACATCTCGCCTAAAATTAGCTCGGCCAAGCGACAACTCGCCCAAACCACAACTCGACCAAACTACAACTCGGCCAAAATACTTCTCGCTTATACCAATCGACTCTACTCGATGAGAGGAGTATTTTGGCCGAGTTGTAGTTTGGGCGAGTTATATTTTGGCCGAGTTGTGTTTTGGCCGAGTTGTATTTTAGCCGAGTTGTAGTTTGGGCGAGATGTCGTTTGGCCGAGCTGATTTTGGGCGAGATGTAGGGTCGCCATAAAAAATGCTATATTTATTTTTTTTGAATTTTTTTCTTCTCAAAAGAAAAAAAAAGATTTTGAATTATTTTCTTCTCAATATACAGAATTTATTGATTCAGAGAAAAAAACTATCGTCACGACCCAGGTACAAGCTTTCGTTGTAATACATAAAATTTCAAAAATCGCCAACTTCACACACATCTCAAAAACTACAACGATTCAGAGGGTGCCGTAAAAACAAAAAATGCCCCAGTTTTAATGAACTTTCCGAATATATAAAAATTATGAAAACTTTTTTCCGAGTGGACTAGTCCTTTAAGGTTAAAGTATCCATAAAGTTAAACTGAAAATCTAACATTTGCCAATGCGTCATGCTGGTAGAACTTTTTTAGCTCAATTAAACTACAAGTAAAAGAAAGAACGAAAAAGTTTAATTGAGAAGTTACAAAAAACTAACAGACTAAAAAAATTACCTTAATACTATTCGATAACTTGTTCATAGAATAAGTAAAAAAAACATCGATAGAAAAAAACAGGATCGATCAATAAATTTCTAGCAGAAAAATGATGAAATTTGATTTTTTTTCTAGAACACATACATTAAAGTGCTTTTGGTGTGACAAACAACTTATTTGTACAACTGTTATGAAAAGGGGTCTATTCAAAAAAAAATAATTTCAACCTTGTCAACATGAGTCTGGCATCCCACATAAATACAATTTGAAATTGATGCTAATCTGTGGAGCACAAATAGACCGTTTTGGTTGAACACAAAAATTAAAATCTAATTAAAAATGAAAAATTTTTGGATCATTATTGAAGGTGGATTAACTTTTTTGATTCGATAAAAATAAAATTTCATTCTCCAGGAATCAAGCCGTTCTTCAGGGATCGATTCAAAGCATACTCGCTCTATTCGTTCAAGTTGGATTTCTCCTACGCCAATGGTGATGAATTTTTTCTCTTGATGAGAAATGCACTATACAAAAATTTCAAGATTTTTTTTATTAAGCGTCGAGCATAGTATGCGAGTTACACACACATGTACAACGGGTCTTTTATGGTCTTCGAACGAAGACTCGGGGTCGTGCATAGCTCAAGGGGCTAAGAGGAGGGGGTCGTACATGACGTGCGGCCATGAACGACACATTTTGCGAAGCGCGACCTTTTTTTTAGTCGTGCAATGACGGGGTCGTTCAATCGGATCGGATTTTCGAAGACCCGCTTGTACACGTGTGAGTACACGTGTCTCTCAAATCTGAAATTTATTAGGATAAATAAAATTCTAAAGAAAAAATGTTGAAATTTTTCTTAAGAATCTTCTCCCACCAAGTTGGGTTCTGGATACGGTCCTGGTCTAAAGTATGTGTTTTTGAGTTATGTTTAATACATTTAAAATTTTTGGCTTTGTTTTGCAAAAAACTTTAATTTGCGATTGTCTTTTTGGCGAAAGAAATTTCTAGAAATGATTAAGCGGCCTTTTCACGATTATTATGATTAACATGGAATGATTAAATAGAATGATATAAAAGTCATTACATGAATTTCAACTCGATCATTTTGAATATCGTTTTCTTTAAAAAATTTCAAACAAGAAGGCTTATGATTTTTTAAAGTATTGTAAAAACTTCCAAATTTAGCTTTTTGAACTACATCATTGTTTTGACTAATTTTTAGATTTGGCCAAAGTTCAAGCCACCTTTATCATGAAATCTTTTGCAATTTTATGCATATTTGGTCTTCTCGCAACCGCTTTGTGTCAATCTAGTCGCTCTCCAAGTCATGTTGAGGGCTCTGGAAGTCCCGACTCATCAGTAACACCAAGTGCTTCTGGAAATTCCGGTACTTCTGGCTCATCCAGTAACTCAGACACCAAATCAGCACAAAAGAATTGTACAGCTGCTGCTGTTTGCTACAATGATCGAGATTGTAATGGTGGTCGATGTTTGGGATTCTTCAACGGCAAATGCAATTGCAATGCTTGTCTCAACTTTTTGACTTGCAAAGATGATACTGCGTGCGGTGGCTTGAATCATGCTTGTATGGCAAATACCAGTCGATGTGACTGCTTTGCAGGTATATTAATCAAATCAGATTATACTTAAAGCTAGCCCGAATCCGCGCTGACAAGCGCGGATGTCGGGGTAATTTGAGAAAAACAGAAAATGTGAAGCCCAAACCCCAATATGGGGGATGGAGAGTTCTAAAACCCCAGAAAAATTGATAACGTAATATCTGAACAACCCCTTATTATAAAATTCTCTAAAACGTACAGTTTCTCGATTTTAGCCCACCGTGCCAACGGTTTCCCAACTTTCTTTGATGCAATGCGAGAACTTTGCAACGTGAAAGACTGCAATGGAGATAATGAACGAGAAGCCTGCTTTGGTCTTCCATGCAACTCTGGACTCTGTGCTTGCTAATTTTTATGTATCAAATTTTTGAGTTGTCATAGTCTTTATTTAATAAAATTTTTTACACAAAAATAAGGTACTCTTTATGTAAAATAGAGAATGCAAAATTTTTCAAGGAATTTGGACAACTTTAATTTCGGGCCGGGATTTTAACCCTCGATTATAATCTACAAATTTGTCACACTAGCCACTTGGCTATGGAATTCTGTAGCCGCGGTATACAATATGGTACTAGTTTTACTCGTCTCGATGAGCTCAATCGAATGTCATTAACCGTTTTTAAAATTTCGCCCAATGCTCTTTTTTCATTTTGGACCGTCGTGGTTTCAGATTTTCTTATTAGGCTGCTTAATTTTTCCCACGGATTTTTCATTGTTGTTTCGTTTTAATTATAATTTAAAAAATGTGTTTCTATTACCCTTTCTCACTTGATTATACTTTTTTATATTGTTCGAAAGCGTCATGCCGACCAGCCTTTCACGAAAAATTAATCATTTCTATTAGCTCGACATGTTCTTTTTTAAGTAATCGTTTATTAACCATTTTTATTTCTCTTCCATATATGCTCATAATTTGTTTTTTATTGATTCGTTATTAAATTACAAACTTTTAACTTGTGATAAAATGTTCGCTAGAAGAATTGTGCAATTATTTTCAATTTTGAGAAAAGGAACATGGGGATTGGTCCCTATGTTAATTTTGTTGCTGTATACGTATGTTGGGGCCGTTATTTTTCGAGCATTGGAATCGCCGTATGAGTTGGAAAAGTTGAATAGATCAAAAGGATATCATGAAAATTTGATTTTGGTAATAAAAAAATGCTTTTTTCTCACTTTATGAGCCTGTACCAGTGGCGCAGAGAGAATGGTCGACTAGGGGATGGTACCAGCACAAAATCAGAGAGGGAACCTTATGTACTTTTTTCCTGCCTTCGGCCGGCCAAAAAATAGAGTCCCTTATGATTTTTTGGGCCTTCAGCCCGCTAGGAAAGGATACGTACCCAAAGTAACCTCCATACATGGGCAAGGGGAAGAAAGGGAGCTTCAGGTGAGGAGATCCTTAACGACAAAAAATTGCAAATTGATAATTTTTTGGAATCCAGTAAAAAGAGCGCCGCTTTTTTTGAAAAATGCGCGTTTTAAGCTAAAAATGCTCAGGAAAAGAAGAGAAATGACTAAAAAAATTGCTGAGAGAATTCCCTTATCAAAAAACTTGAGGGGATCTCCTCATCGGCTAGCCGATGAGGAGATCTCCCTTCCCCCAATTTTTGGCTCGATGAGGGAATGGGTTGGGGGAAGCTCCAAGGACATAGCTAGAGGGGTGCACCGGGGACCGGTGCCCCATGCCTGAAAAATTGTCAATTAAAAATGACGTTTTTTCCGATTTTCGAAAAAAATTGTTCTTCGAAAATGACTTTTATCAGAAAAGTGCCCTCTCCATTTCTAGCGGTTAACTACGTCTTTGGGAGGCTCCCCTTTATCCTAGTATGTACTCTCCCATTGTCTACGCCACTGGTATGTACCAAACTCTTATTCTTTAGGATACTGCACAACGTATTTCAAATGATAACAGTAATTTTTCTTATGTCCTTGAAGTACTTCAAGAGTTCCGCAATGCAGTTGCTAATGAAAGTTATTTAAAAATTATAAAAATTTCGAACAATACTGGTGTCTTTGCGTTTACCGACGTTTCTAAATGGACTGTCAAAGGACAAACTAGATGGAGCATATGGGGTGCTCTCTACTATGCCATGACTATTTATACAACCATAGGTAGTTTTTTCTTTTTATATCAAGAAATATTATTGTAATTTAGGATATGGCAATATCTATCCGGAAACTTGGGCTGGACGATTTGCCACTGTAGTGTATGGCCTAATCGGCATACCACTGGCTTTAATCTCACTTATTGCTCTCGGCTCTTTACTAGCTCGATTTTGGCTGTGGATCTGGTTATTTTTGGTTCGAGCAGTTGGGATTCTATCAAGGGATCTAGAGAGAACTGTAACGCTTTTTTTAAATTTTTAAATATTTTCAAGGTAAATGTGATAGTTCCGGTGGATCAAGCTCAAGCTTCGATTGGAAACGATGACAATCATGAAGAACTTTTACGATTTCCATTGTCATTTTTGTTATTTTTGACTCTGTTTTGGGTGATTTTCAGTGCAGCTTTGTTTAATTGGTGGCTGGAGCATCAATGGAGTTTTTGTAAGGGATTTTAGAGTAAAAATGGAACCTATCATCACTCAGAGATTTGATTTTTTTAAATTTGTTTATAGCAGAAAGTCTTTACTTTATAATGATTTCTTTCATGACTATTGGCCTTGGTAAGCCCATGTTTGTCATTTTTGTATGTAGTTCATTTTTTTAGGCGATTACATCCCATCAAAATATGATCATGGTGCTATTATGATGGGATTTTTGTTGCTGGGTGGCTTGGCATTAATCTCAACTTTGATAACGATTTTACAAAAGCAGATTGGAGCAGTTGCTGCTGTAGGAAATTTTTCTAATAAAGCCGTCCCCATGCAGTGGAATAGGCAGAAAGGTCGGCTATAGGGGGGTGGGGGCACTATCCAAAAAAGGCCGTTATTTCCAAAAAACAGGATCCTTATGAGAAGGGATTTTTTTAAATTTCATCCCACAACAGGCCACCTGTCTCCCCCGCCCACCCCTTGCCTACGCCATTGGCTCCATGTAATGCGTCTTATCGAAAATCAACTGTATTATTTATCTAGAGCATGAAAGAATACATTGATAAAGAATATGTACAAGAAATAAGCAACTTTTTGAATGAAATCACAGAAATCCATATAGAAGAGCAAAAAGCTGATTCACAAACCATTATTAGAACAAGTAATCCTGATTTTTGTATTTTTTGTAACGTTTAAATATTTTATTTTTTAGAAACAATCAATTCGATCAACGTGGTGGTCAAAGGAATGGCTTGGAGAAGAAGAGCTGTTTATAATATGATGTCTCGAGAAAAGAAAAAACAACTGGAAGAATATTTGCAAATGAAGTTGAGAAAAGTTAACCGAGGTGTTCAAACTGAACCATTTTTGCTAGAAAGTCGTAGATATTCATTAGCAGTAACAGGAATGCGAGAAGTCAGGAATGCGTTAAGCAAGATTGATGAGTAATAGCTATAAAAATATGTGGAAAGATCGATTGTCTGTTTAAGTACTGAGAGCCGAGTGTTAATGCACTCGGAGGGAATAAAAAGAGATGTTTGTGAATATACCCGAGCACTTCTCCCTTCGAGATTTTCCTTTCTCCAAGCAGTTGTAGTGAGTATGCAAATTTTACAGGATCAATAATTACTGATCCTATTTCACATGCTATCAACTCAGTAAGGGTGCTCGTTAGTCGTTGTCGCGCCCAAAAAACACTGTTAAATGAGCTGTGAAACGTTGTCGAGCTCAATAAAAAACACTGTTTAACGTTGCCGAACATTGTCGCGCGACACGAATCTCGAGAAATTTCGACAACGTTGTCGAAAAATCGTAAAGTGTTTGCAATTTTCAATGCAAATCATAAAAAACGATGACAACGTTGTCGACAAATTGTTGTCGCGCGACAATGTTCGACAACATTTAACAGCATTTTTTATTGAGCTCGACAACGTTTCACAGCTCATTTAACCGTGTTTTTTGGGCGTGACAACGACTAATGAGCACCCTAAGGCTATAGAAGTGATTGAGTCGACATGAGAAGACTATTTGAAATCTGGTGAGACCACACGTGTACAATCCCCCCCCCCCCGAATTTCGGGTGGGGGGGGGGTCGAACGCAACCCGCAGGCCAAAATGACTTTTCGCCCGCATCCCGCGGGCCGCAGGGAAGCGGGCGAAATGAAAAAAAAATTCGCCTGCAGCCGCGGGCAGCCGCAAAATTTTCCTATGATTTTTCCCAAAAATTTTCTAAAAAAAGATCGTTTCTTTTTCACCCGCAACAAGTCTAAATTTTCGAGGGGTGTTTGTACACGTGTGAGCTCGACAACGTTTCACAGCTCATTTAACAGTGTTTTTTGTGCGTGACAACGACTAACGAGCACCCTAATACTTAATCCTAAAGCATTAAACGCGCGTTGTGCTCTATGTGTCTGTTTGTGCTATCTCCGTCTCCTTAAGACCAATTTCGTCACGACCTATACCAACCGATAGAGCTCGGTGAGAGAAAAAAATGATACCAAAATCATGGGGGTACCCTTCAAGGAGCATTTTCGACTTATGATTTCGTATTTTGGCTATGAACTCGTATGTCTAATAAAAATTCTCACAACGAAATCAGTCTGGGCGGAATGGAGGAGAAGTGGCACCGGTCCCCGTTGCCCCCCCCCCCCTACAGCTACGTCCTTGAGGAGAACCCTTGCATCACTATACTTGAATACCAGGAATGTCTGCTTCGGACTTCATCATTTTTTCAACATAAATTTATTTTTTGCCAAGCTCTAGGAAAAATTTTTCATACTCAGCAACCCTGAATCCTTGTAGAAAACAGAAATCGAGCAAAAAAGACATTTAGGTAATGATTTCGATGACATTTTCCAAATAGCCATATGTGATTTCACTTACTATAAGCCAATCTCAGCATACCTCGCTAGACCTACTATATCTCGATGTGATCTGGGAAAACGTTGCACCACGAAAACACAATGCCAGGCTAAATGCGAAGTAGTTGAAAAACAAGAATGCCCTTTACAAACATGTGTTGGGAATAACTGTTCTTATCACACCACTATAAAAGATGGTTGTGTTTTATGTGATGGTGCATGGCAAATTGAAAAAACCGACATTATGGTGTGCAGAAGTGGGGAGCTTTTGAAGCGAAGTTGTCCAGCTAACAAATGGTGCGTGAGTCAAGGAGATTGTAAGGCTCGCTGCGAAGAAGTTGATACAAACGTTAGTTAGATAAAATTTCGAAAATAATTTTAAAAGTTTAGGGAACAATAACTACTGGTATATTAACCTCTACATCATATTCCAAAGTTGAAACAAGCCCAAGTGGAACAATTCTAGCAATCCTTGTTATTATTGCTTTTATTATATTTTTGGTTATTTTAGGAGTAGTTTTTTCAAATATTAAATTTACACAAACTACTTTTAGGCATGTTGGTATTATAGAAATCGACTAGCAAGGCATTTTAATAAAAATATAGTTAGCGACTTGTGGTCATCACAAGGAGTGTCCCGTCCTATGGAACTTAATTTGAGAAAACTTAATTCTCCATCAATCCCTAATATGAATCAAATTCGTCTAATTACACTTAATCAGTTAATAATTGACAAAAAGAAGTTGGGCGAAGGAGAATTTGGAGCAGTTTATGCTGTAAGTTAAGGCAAATAAAAAACATAGCCACTTGATCAGAAATCTAGAGATCTGAGGCAGTAGGAATAATGCTAAAGATAATAAACCTAAGCCTAGGTTTTTTACAGATATAATTTAAGGGCAAATTATTTTTGGAAGAAAATTCGGCTAAAAAATTCCCTGTTGCTGTCAAAGTGATAAATCCAACAACAAATTTTCGTCATAACATCGAATTTGTAAGTTCTTTTTTCAGCTTCTGAAACCCAATTTTTATACATTTTACAGGAGATGGTAAAAGAATCGGGAATAATGGCCCAACTCGATCATGAGCATCTACTAAAACTTGTTGGCATTTGTGTGGCTAATGGAATTAAGATCGTCACCCCATTAAGACCACTTGGATCTTTGTACAATTTCCTAAAAATAAAGAAACAATTTTTGGGACCTAGAGAATTAGTTATTTATTGTTATCAAATATCTTCGGTAGAGTTTTTTCCAGACCCATAAGAAGGGGGTCAATTTCGGAGGGGGCACCCATAAGAAAATCATAAGAATAACCCCGCCAAAAAATGGGAGGGGATCATTAGGGTAATATTTCATTTTTTGAGTTTCGGAGGTGCCCAAAGGTGACCTAGTGATTTTTCTTGTAAAATTCGATGGCTGGCTTAACCACCTGTTTCTTACCATCAATACGGGGGGTAAAACTTATATTGACAAGCCAACTTTTAGGCCATGGAATATCTATCAAAAAACAAAATAGTACACCGTGACTTAGCCACGAGAAACGTCCTTATGAAACGCCATCACCACATCGAAGTTGCCGATTTTGGCCTTTCTTCTTTACTCGAAGGCGAAATCCGCTCTCCACAAAAACTTCCCTTTCGCTGGGTCCCCATGGAATGTTTACAAGACCTTAGTGCTAGCCTTTATTCTGAAGCCACCGATGTTTGGTCATTTGGTGTGACATGTTGGGAAATATTGACTTTTGCCAAATTGCCGTACGAAAATGTGCATTTGAAACCGGAATCTGTGCTACAAACTTTGTATAAATATTTGAGCGATGGGAATAGATTGGAAAAGCCTGCCAATTGTGGTTTGGAATTTTATCAAATTTTGATTATGTGCTGGTCTCAACATCCTGCCTCAAGGCCAAAATTTAAAATGTTGAGAGAAATGTTAGAAAACTATAAGACAAACCCATTTGCTCATGTTAGTGTAAGTTGTTGTACAGTTATAGTACAGGGATGCGCCCTTGGTCCGGATAACAGACGGACATCCGTGTTCTGACAACAAGGACAAATCATGGGGTGGACAAGGCTTGTCCGCGGACAAGATGAATAACGAGTGGGACGGCCAAGATTTGTCAGCGTACAACGAACGGGCAGACAAGGCTTGTCCGCGAACAACAAATGAGACGGATAAAGCTTAGCCGTTGTTCCTCCGGATAAACAAAGGGCGTATCGCTGGTGCTGTATATTTTAAAATGATTTAGCACAAAGGGTGGAATGGAAGGCTATGTTACCTCACTCAAAAGAGTCGCTTATCCCCAAATATTTAAAAAAATCATTGCTTTTAGGATATCCGCCACAAACGTTCCTTATTAGAAACTTCGACTGATTCTGAAGAGACCCAAGTTAAACTTATATCAGAAATACTTGGACAAGATGATTATATTTACGAAGATTATCTCCTCATTAAACCCGAGGAAAATGAGCTCGTTAGAGAAAGTTCGTTAGAGGAAGTAAATAACAAGGATGAAAGGCAACTTAAAAAATCAAATTCTGACTCAAAAATTTATATGGATACAAATGGATATTTGTTGAAAAAGAAGAGAATTGGAGCAGATGTTTATAATAATCCAAAATTACAAAAATCCAATTCCTATTTAGAAGTTGTTGCATATAAAAGTGGTGATGAATGAATTTGTTCAAAAATTTGTTTTTTGTAATGCAAACAAATTGATCCCCATTTCCTCTTACATTCCCTGTACCGGCCGAAAAAGAAATTCTTGTAAGATAATGAAAAAATCACTAATCTTTTTTAACGACAAGAGGGAGTTCGATATACGTACCCGTTTAGCCATATTTCACTTCAATAGGATACGTAATGCCGAAATAGCGGGTGAACGTGCCATTGTGCGCGACAGACGTGTGTTTTCCAGAGCAAAAAACACAACTATATTCGTAGACGATGCTTGATGTTTACCCAAACATGCATAGGTGCACGCTGAATATTCTTAGACGGTGTAGAAGTACTTGTGTATACCCGAAAGTGCATAGGTACACGCATATCTTCGTAGACGATGCTTGATGTGTACCCGAACGTGCATAAGTACAGGATGATCAATAATTTACTCACGTATTTAAAAAGCTCGCCATTAAAAAATATTTTATTTTCAATTTTTTAGCCCAAAAATACAAAAAAATTACGATTTTTTGAAAATTTCCTTATTTTAAAAACATTGTCAAAAATCGAGTATAGGACGAATTTCTCCGAGCGACGGCAATCTTGAAAGATGGGAATCTGAGAGATTTTTTACAAAAGAAATTATTGAAAAAGCTTTTAAAACCGTGGAGATATGATTTTTTGAAAATTATGCTTTATTTCTATGTTTTCCTTATTTTCAAAAAAGTGCAAAAATTGAAAAAAAGCATAATTTTCAAAATATCTCCGCGATTTTAAAAGCTTTTTCAATAATTCTTTTTGTAAAAAATATCAGGGTCCAAACTTTCAGGATTGTTGTCGCTCGAAGAAATCCGGACTATACTCGATTTTTGGCAAATTTTGAACATAGGCAAATTTAAGAAAAATTGGAAAATCCACCAACTTCAAAAATCCATATCTTGTCGAAAATAAAATATTTTTTA
>JAQGCP010000329.1:0-18017 GCA_034699885.1 Acrobeloides thornei
GAACTTGAAAAGGTCATAGTGTTAAACGGTTCGACAGCGCTTCAAACTGAATTTATTTAGTGAGATTAACGTATGGGAAAATTTTTAAAAGCCATTTCGAGTCAAAATTTGGTTTCTAAACAATTCAAAACCTTATTCGAATCTCGATTTTACGTTGAAATT
This sequence comes from Acrobeloides thornei, assembly GCA_034699885.1. Lineage (NCBI taxonomy): Eukaryota > Metazoa > Nematoda > Chromadorea > Rhabditida > Cephalobidae > Acrobeloides > Acrobeloides thornei. The sequence goes on from JAQGCP010000329.1 coordinate 163, forward strand.
TTTTATTTTTCTAAACTGTCTAGAACATCCTAGATAATTTTTTCAGCCAAGATTTCAATCTGGCCAATGTATTTCAACACGGAGAATATTTCTAGCGTGATTTCGAAAAAATTCGAGAAAATTTTTTGTGAACCCTCTTACTGGTAAATGCTTGATCTCTTGAGATAGTGTCTCTTAAAAAATTTATATGCAATCGAACCTCGATATAGTGTCACCCTAGGGGTAAATGCGACAAATAGCCAAAAATAGAGATTAAATCGGATTTCTTCGAGTGCCGACATTTTGGATTGCTAATTTTTTGAGGAATATTTTATAAAAAAATATTGAAAAATTTTTTATCTTCGCCGAGATATGGCCTTTGAAGTTGATATCATTTTTTACCCTATTTTCAAAATCGGCAATGATACATTTCGCAAGTGGACATTTCCCAAGCGACATTAAAAAAATGAAAAATCACAAGAGATATTTCCAAGTTTTTACTTGGGAAAAGTACCATTGCCTCAAAGTCTCAAAAATCGATAATAGCTCAGAACTTTTGGGGTGATAACATTTTTGAAATTGGGAGCACAAGGAATTGCATATAAAAAGAAGAAAAAGCCTTCGATCTCGCGGAGATATGATTTTTTGTGTTGTGCATTCTTTTTATCTTTGTCTCTTTTTATTTTAAATTTCATGGTCTCTTGTTTTTCGCTTCATCGTTCACCATTTTCTTGGCTCATGCAAATTTGTCTGAGTCAGGATACTCTCGTTAGTTTTGAAACGATTTGTGGATCATCATAAAATTATGTGCTATGGATTTTTTGTTCGTTCAGAAAACTTGCCTTTGTTCCTCGCAGCCTTGCTTTTGGAATTTATAAACTTTTTGCTCTTAGCGGATGCGTTTTCTAGGCGATTATTGTGTTGCGGTGACGATAAATTTTGAATAAAAATTTTATTTTTAGTCGCACTTGTGTTTCAAGTTGACAAATGTCTGTGACTTAAACATTTTATTCTCTAAAAACACCCATATAGAGGTAGTTTTATGCGAGGAATCGATTGCGCGCATTCCCGAAGCCTGAAGACTCTTTCCAGATTGTCGACTTTTTTGGCCCAAAACCAAAGGGGAGTCGAAAACTGACATTTTTCGATTTCGACCAAGGAGTCAAAAACTGAAATTTTCAAAAAGTCGAATTTTTGATCGAGACTCTTTGGAACGTGTTCCCCATGCCCAAAACGGTGGGAAGTGCAAAGAAAATTATTCCGGCCGTCAAAAACATCTATTTTCGTCAAAAGACATCGAGAGGCACCTAGACTGTAAATTTCAATAAAATGATCATAACTTTTTTTCTTGATATCCAAAAACCGTCAGCAATGTGTCATTTCAACACGAAATTTTATGAGGAACAACTTTTTAAGCACTACTTTCCCTGAAAAAATTATTAAGGGGTCAAAAAATCGATTTTTGAAGAAAAATCATAATTTCCGTCAGGGGTCGTCAAAGGAATAGAAAATTGTTTCCGAGTGAAATTTCTCAACGATTCTTTTTTTATTCATTAGAGGAGATCTAGTAGTATAAATCTGTGGTTTGGCATAAAAATTTTTCTATCAATTTTTATGACTGTTTTACTGAAAAATAGAAATTTTCTGCCAGGACCTCTTTTTCTAAGACTAATTTTTCGAGGTAAAAAGCTTTTTTGATGCGGTTTGTTTTCATTACTGGGTTTTTAATATCATAGAATTTGACTCTGAACTGGTTTTGGAGCAACTCTCTTATGAATTATCGAGTTATAAAAATGGGTGTCCGTGCCAACTTCAAATGAATAGGGTCTCTGAGTGAAATCTTTCAATAATTCTTTTTTTATTCGATAGAGGAGACCTAATAGTATAAATCTATTCAGGGATCGAAAAGGTTATCAGAGATCGAAAAGAGGCCGGCCCAGAGGCTTCGTCCCGCTTCGAAGGGGCCGGCCCCCAAAGGACCAAACTTTGAGGCTGACGGGGCCATTGGAAGAGAAAATTATGCATTTTTAAGACTTCATTTATTTGGGCAAAATCAAATTGACTCAGATGGGATTCGAACCCACGACCTTGTGAGAAAAATCAAAAAGTCCATTTTTTTCAAAAACAACCAAAAATATTTTTCTCACGTAGATAGCCCCCCTGTTTGGAATAAAAATGTTTTTGAAAAAATTTTTTTGCCCCCTTAGCGAGGACTTTTGCCACCCCCTCCTTGTATATCTCCACTTGTCAAAATCAGTTTCTAAAGTAACTTTTCGAAATGTCCATTTCGAAAAAATCTTTCGAAATGTCCGTTTCGAAACAAATCTGTCGAAATGTCCGCTTTCGAAAAAATCTTTCGAAATGTCTGATTCGAATATAAATTTTTGAAATGTCCGTGTTGAAATTAACTTTTCACAACCATTTCTGTCGTAACATCCTACAGCCCATTGAACGTGGTCTCAAATCGAAAATTTTACTTCTCAAAATTTCCTCAAAAATGACCCTATATGGGGCATTTTTATGCGGGGAATCGATTGCGCACGTTCCCAAAGCGCGAAACGCTTTCCGGACCCTGATTCAGGGCCATAAATGTCTACAAAATCAGTGTCTCAAGGGTGATAACCCTGAATCAAGGCCCAAGAAGCGTTTTCGCGCTTCGGAAATGCAAGCAATCGATTCCCCGCATAAAAATACCCCTATATGGTCATTTTTGAGAAATAAAATTTTCAATTTGAGACCATGTTCAATGGAGTATAAGAGCCGAAGTAGCTCCCAATTTTTTATATGACTTTTGACCACCGTGTAGGAGAATTCCTCCCACAGGTCCCCCATACTTATAACGCTGGACGTAGGTAAGTCACTGTATGATTCAAGGAAACATTGTTCGAAAATGTATTTTTTGAATTCCCAGCATAAAATTACCGCTAGGATAGGGTTTACCCCACACCTCAAAATGAGACGAGACCGCTTTAAATCGGTCGAAAACGATGAATAACCACCCCAAAATGGAACCAACTTGTTTTTCGCCATTTTTAGGGTGCCCCGAAAATGGCCTATACAGTGAAACCTCGTTAATTGGACCCCCTAGAGGGGGGTCCAATTATCCGAAAGTCTAATTAGTCTTAGGCACAAGCCTAAGCTTGGGTACCCCAAAAATGGCGAAAAACAAGCCGGTTCCATTTTTGGGATGGTTTTTCATCGTTTTCAACCGATTTAAAGTGGTCCCGCGTCATTTTGAGGTGTGGGGTAAACCCTACCCTTACCAAAATTATCTCTATTATGAATGATTTTTCGAAAATTTTCAAACATCGTTGGTCATTTAAAGTCGTATAGTACCGATTTTTTTTTCTTTATTGTATAATTTTTTCTATTAAAATAGAATAATTTGCCTTGTTTACTTCATTTTTTCATTTGTTCTGCAACCATTTTTCTTCAAGAGCTCTTTATGTTTGTACGATATTTTTCTACTTCATATCTTTGATTCTCATCTTCTCCTTGAGGACCAGCCACGCCACCATTTTTCGGTGATCAGGCCGGAAACCAATTCTTTATTGAATGAGAGACACAGAATCTTTGTGGAGGAAGACAGATAGTCTAAGGAATATGTTCTGTCCTGTGATCGATTGAGGGCGGCAGTTGGAAAGTGGGAAATACACACGCTGGCAGAAAACGCCATTTTCTAGCAGTTGTGTGTATGACTTTCCAACAAGGTGGGGCTTGTGTCCGAAATCACGGGTTCAATGATAATTTATACAGCAAAAAAATATTGAGGTCTGCCACAAATGCGTGCAAATAAACTCAATAGCTTCAATACGATTGCAAATGGTTCTTTCTTCGAGACGTCACTTTTTTTCCGAGACGCTTTCCAAATTTTACGCTAATGAAATTAAATTGTAATAAAAGTTGACTGAATTTCAAAACAAATTGCTTTTGTTGAAATCATACGTGGGCAAAGGGGGTGGGATCAGCGACCAAAAATGCGAATTGGGTCTAGAAAAAATCGAATTTTCGCGAGTTTAGTATATAAAAATGCGAATTTTTTGGCGATTTTCGTGCTTTTCACATAAAAATGCGGATTTTTTTTGGCGATTTTCGTGATTTGAATAATATTTTTTTTGGCGAATTATGCATTTTTTGATGACCCATTTCGCATTTTTCACATAAAAATCTCAAATTTTTCGCTCTTCGCTCGAAAAAATGCGAATTGGGTACTTAATTTTTTTCGCAAATGCGGAGAAATGGGAATCATGCCCAAAAATTTTCCATTTCTTCATACATTGTAATTTTCTGAGTATTTTCAGTTTAAAAACATGTTTCAAAAAAATTTTCGGCTGCGGCGCTGGTTTTTCTTACACTAAATCAAGGTTTACACTAAAATTGTTCTAAATTTCCCTTTTGTAACAAAAAAAAGTCCCAAATTTGATATTCTTTAAACCAAAAATCGTAATTTTTTCAACATTTTCAGCTTATAAACAAGCATTTGCCCAAAATTTTCGCCTGCGGTGCTGGTTTTTGTACAAGGTTTGCACCAAAAACGTCTAAAATTTCCCAATTTTTCAACAAAAAATGTCCAAAATCTGCTATTTTTCACCAACAATTTTCATTTTCCGAGCATTTTTCACAATTTTTTGCCTATAATGCTGGTTTGTTTACTCAAGGAAGCCCACTAAATTTCCTATTTTTCAACAAAAAATTCCAAATTTGCCATTTTCACAACAAAAAATATTCTTAAAAATAACCAATAAATTATTTTTTGTGCTGGAAAATGATTAAAATCGCATTTTGTCTAAGGAAACTCTGGCTTGAAAGGTTTCAAGCTTAAAATATTTTTTTATATGCTATAAAAACCTATTATTTTTAATTCAAAACTTTTATTTCACATAGGTTTAACCTTTAAAATGAAAATTTCTTATACTCTACCCCCGGAAACGAGGGTGTTAGATTATAAACTCTTTTCTGCGTGGGAATGTTTGCTTTCATTTGTTCTTGACATTTGTTCTAATTTCTGAAACTTTTTATCTTTACCATTTTAAACTTTCTCAAACAAACAAATTAATTCTTTGATATTTTAGTGACACTCAACCGACGATCGATTAAAGTGGATAAATTTCTTGAATTACTTGATCATAATTCGACGTCGAATTTGTTGTTCCATCAGTAACCTTGGGTCTATAAACCTCAAGAAGTACAAGATCTGCTGCGCTACTCTATATAGATTTAGAGATTAACATCTCTTGTTCGTACTTTCAATCAGAATTCAAAGATGTTTTACTTTGATGAAGACCATACGGAACATGGATTTAGTAAGTTTTATGATTAAGTGGTTGTAATATTCGATACTACTAAGAACATGTGTTTCAAATAGCGAAAAAAAGGCAAAAAGCCTGAAGCCGCGAATAGGAAAAATGTGCTCAAAAATTTCGGTTCATGCAAAAAAATCAGCCAAAAATTTTTCCCGGCTTTAAACTTTTTCCCATTGAAACACATGTGGGGGGGGGGACCAGGGGGAAAATCCCCCAAGTCTGAAAAATTTAATTTGCCAGGACGAAAAATAAAAATTGTTCCAAAAAGTATCAAAATTCTCCCCCCCCCCTCCAAATCTGGGCCAAAATTACGACGCTGATTGTAGCTATGTTAGGAAGATAATTTTTACTTTATTCTATGCTTTAATGATTCATTTCAAGTCTGTTTGTACAGGCTATGTTCCATTATTTGTTTTTGACAACCAGCATTTCCTTCTGATTTATGGCTATAAACCAAGGAAGCCAAGTGTCCTTATAAGAATTATCCTTATTTTTTAGAGACTAATTCTTATTTTTGAAACAAATTTTACTATAAAATCTTTTTTTACGATTTACGATCTTATTTTTATTCTTACGGACTTTGGTATCCCTGCCATAAACTTTTTTATGCCCATACATTTCCCATAACGGCATCACTACATTTTATTATATCATTTATATTCGCACAAAAAATTTTGTTTTTCATTTTTTTTAATTTGTATGTTTTGATCTATCATGGCATGACTTCTAATCTTTTTCTCCCTAAAACCATCGTGCTCTCGATTATTGTTTTTTTCGCTTTTCTATCATGGCATGACTTTTAACCCTTTTCTCCTTAAAACCATCGTGCTCGGAGATTGTTTTTCTTGCTCAGCATTTTTTTTCTCCACACAAAGACCCCATACATTTTGCCGAATAAATATGCTCGCATCAACCAAAAACCTCTCTTCTCTGTTCTTTTCCCTATCTTGCAATGGTCCACTTTTTTTAAATTTGCAGTCCCCATTCACCGAGGTTTGCTCTTGTTGTATCCACATGATCTCAACCAACATTTTCGCAAGAGCGTCATGCTAGAGGACGCGAGAAATAGAATAGGGGGACCTATGTGTTTATTGTTGTTCTAATATGAATAAGTCGAGAATGGATGAATGCAGAGTCGATGTTCTAGATTATTCGCGAAAAAGCTCGTTTAAAATCTAGAGGGAGCCAGATGGCTGGAGTTGGTCAATGAACATAGAGGAAAATGAGCCTTGCGAAATGTAAACGCCAAACGCAGCGAATGGTGAATCGAAAATTGCACTCTGCTCGTCGTCGGAGTGGATCGCGTGTGAACGCGGAAAATTGTGTGCCCCACAGCTTGTGGTTGGCGAAGAAGAGAGAAACTTCTCGTTTCACAGCTCGGGCACATGTGATTCGGTTACTGCTTTTGGCGTTTTACTTTTTTGCAGCTTTGATCTATTTTTCACTCCATTTCTTATTTCTAAATTTCTTTCATTTTTCATATAGGATGACTCAGAATTTCTTCTGTTTACTCAGTTTTCATCACATTTGCATCAGATTTTTATCAATTTTTTTCTTTTAAAATCAGCCGAAAAACATCCTATTAGTTGTTTTTTTAGTAAAAAAACACATTGGTGATGTTATTTTTGTGTAAAAATTTTATAAAAAAATACTGAAAAGGCTCTATAATTTCTTCTGTTTACTCATTTTTCATCACACTTGCATCAGATTTTCATCAAATTTTATACTATAAACAAATTCCAGGTCGTTTGATTTTTGTTATTAATTTTGTGTAAAAATGAATAATATTTGTTTTAGTCTAATTGTTTTTTTATTTTAGACGCACCAACTTCCAACAATCCTGGGTGCCCTCAACGGGAGATTATCAACCAAGATAGAACGGCTACTGGAATCGCTAATATTGCACCAATTGGTTGCTTCTTTGATCGCGGCAGTACTACTGCACAGCCAGCATCATCAGTATTTCATCCAAGCTATTCCGAGGCAACATTGCCTGTTATCTGGCCAAAGGATTTGTGTGAAACGACTCGATATTCCAACCAAGTGGATGAGATGAAAACAATGAACGAGAATTTCAATGGTTTACTGTCCCATGGTTTTTGCTTGAAGAAGTGAGAGCTTTTTTACAATTAAAATTTTTACATAAAAAACCGTACTTTTTGCGTTTTTTAGCGAAAATTTTTCAAAAAAATTTTTTCATAAATCACCTGTCAATTGTATTTTCATGCGAGAAATAGATTGCGTTCATGAAAATATCCTTTATAGGTGATTTTTGAAAAAAAATTTTACCTTTTTTTAACAAAAACGCAAAAGTATGGTTTTTTTGGCTCACCCTGTGTATAATAGATTCAATTATATCTGTTTTTGTAGTACCGGCAGCGATGCTGAAAATGAAAATCAGGATAAAGACAAACTATCAACAGGACGATTCATTCTTGGTGACGATGAGGAAGAGTTCTTATCGGATGAGTCGGACTTTGATAGCGCAACTGCTGGCTTCCCGCTTGACGAAGACTCCGGCATTGGTTTCTCGGCACCAAATAGTATAAGTGATGAAAACGAGCTTATGGAACAACCAACGGAATTGATTCCTCTTCGTTCAATCAACATTGGTAGTTTGGGCCGACCTAGTGTGAAAACTCGACGCCGTGCATCGAAGCTACGGTTTCAAGGTGGGTTCATGATTTTTAAAATTTATATTGAGACTGCATAGATGGATATTCCAATTCTTTAGTTCCGGAATCAGTTCATACTTTGAGCTTTTTGAGGGTCTTGTTTTTGTTTGTATTAGTGATACACAGTGCTCCACAAACAGCGCCGGGGGAGGAATCAGAGGAATCTTCCTCCCCCAAACCTGAAAACATTTTAAAATTCCGGGAAGAAAATGGAAATTTTTATCGAAAAAATAGATTTTTGAGTCCCTAGATGAATTTTTCCGAGGAAGTGATGTTCTACAAAGTCTCAAATTTCACGTTGAAATGACACCTCGTGAACGATTTTTGACTTGTATAAAAAAAGTTATGGTCGATTTGATGCAAATTTCTATGGAAAACGTGTTTTTATCGAAATAGATTTTTGATCCCTAGATGAATTTTTTCGGGGAAATGGTGTTCTACAAAGTTGTTCGCCATAAAAACAACCCAAATCTGAAATTTTCAAAACTTCCTTCCCCAAATCTGGATTAAAATTACGGCGCGATCCACAAAGTTGTATAGAAAATGATTTCGCTTTGCTCTTCAATTCCTCTCGATAGTCTGTTTGCGAATTTTAAGCATTGCAGTCGCACAGCCTGGCACCACCTGAGCGACTAGAGAGTATGGAAAAGCGCTTGCACACGGGACCGCTTAACATTTATCAATGATCACTTCGTTCTTCTGCTAACAAATAAACATGTACTTTATCGCATAATAATTTTCGTTGCCTTAAAATTGGCTTATCTTATCACCTCACAACAGCTAGAAAATTCCTTCAAAGAGTAATTAAACCAAATTATCAGCTTGTTTATCATGATTTGAAAGTGTAAATAAAAAGTTTCGGGTCATTTGGGGTAAAATGGGGGTAAAACACAAAAATCGGAGTGTATTAAATTATAAAAAAAAGTTTTTTTCTGTTTAAATTTCTGCCATTGTTCTTTAAACGAAGAACTTAGGATTTTTGAAAAAAAATTTCGAATCGAAAAAAACATGAAAAAATTCCGGTTTTTTTCGATATACCCTGTAATAATATATTGTCAAACATCAGCTTTAGTTATAAAGGACGACTAAAACACACATTTAATTAATTTCCTGCGCTCAAGCATTGCAAAAAAAGTCTAACCTTGCCTAATTTTCAATAAAATTGTATTTATTGAAACGTTTGGTCATAAAACATAAAATTTTATTTGCCGAGAAGCAAAAAAAAACTAATAAAATTTTATGCTTCATGACCAATCGTTTCAATAAACACGATTTTATTGAAAATCAGGCAAAGCTACATTTTTTGACAACTTTTTTTACATGCTTGAACGCAAGCCAACCGAAATGAGGTTGGGTTTTGCATAATTTGGATTCGCATCAGCGTACACAAATGTACGTTCTGTAAAAGGGGGAACCTGTTCTCTACAAATGGATGCAAGGTATTCGTCAAAAACGATTTATAATAAGCAATAAAATCGATTGAGAGTATTCAATTTCAGCGGATTATAATAATTCGAGCTTTGTATTAGGATCATATTTTTGCAGAATAACGGTGAAAAAATAACATTTTGCACGCATAAAATTGCATCCCTCTAATTCTCGATCTGAGTTTGCATTTCTGCTTATTTTTAATCATTTTTGCTTAAATTTAAACTTCAATTAAACTGGCCAAATTCGACCCTTTCCTGCTATTAAAATCAAAAAATTCCTTCAGATTCGAGTTCTCCATGTTGAACCCCCCCCCTTCCTAGTACACAAATCATCCGATTTGGAGAACTTTTTTAAAATTCGATTTTTTCCTTATGGAAATTAAAAAAATTGAAACACTAATTTTAAGCTGAAAATGCTTCGAGATTTTCAATTTTTGGCGAAAATTCTATTTGGAAACCTCAAGTTTAGATAAAAACCAGCGCCGCATACAAATTTTTTTGTAAAACGCTTGTTTATAAGCTGAAAATGCTCAGAAAATTAAGAATTTTTTATATCAAAAAATGAGTTTTTGCTCAAAAATTTTTTTTACGATTCGAATTTTTTCTCAAGAATAATTTCTCTTTTTGCTCAAAAATTTGAGAAAAAATTCGATTTTTAAGCAATATTCAATTTTTTATTCTTTTTATTCCGCTGAGTCAATATTTCTTTATTTGTTTTCGAAATTTCTTTTCTTTCTCATGTAAAGCGGTTATAATTGATATTTGATCACTTGCTTCTTTCTCATATAAAGCGGTTATTGATATTTGGTCGCTTGATAGGAACATGTTTGCTTGAAAGGATGTAATTTTTTACACATTTCAAAGTTTGATTATTGGCCTGCGATGACGTATCAAATTCGGGTTTCATGTAAAATTTACAATCTAAACTTAATATTGGTTTGTGCATGACTTTGAAGACGACCTTGTGTCTTAGCTTTTTTGTTTTCGGCATTCGTCCTTGGTCACGAGGTTTGGTCGAAAAGAGTTGAGTGCTCGATCACATTTCTCTCTGAGAAAACTAGCCACATGATTCGCACATAAAGAATGGAAAACGAGGGACCAACTGAGTATTCCGGAATTGATTATTCTCCCTAGCAGGAAAGAAAGAAAATAACAAAGTTGCAATTATTTTTAAGAGAAAAAAATCCAAAGCACACACTTTCAAAAAGATACATTTTATTAGCAATAGAACAAATATCACGGCTTATGGGATTTATGGAGTTATTTTGGTATTTTGCGTGGTAACCTACAAAAATAAAATTAATCTACAGCTTATACAGATTACAGGGTGTTCCAAAAAATCGTTATTTGGTCATTGTTTGAGGAAAAATTTTAAAAAATTTTATCTTTAAAATGACTCATTAGAGATATTTTTATGCGAGAAATCAATTTCGCGCATCAGAAAACCTTGAAATTTCTCCTAGATCATGAAATATCCAATTTTTAAATAAGAATTTCTACTGAAAATGGTATATTTTTCATGGCATGTGGTCGTTTCAAGATTTTTTGTTGCGTGCAATCGACTTCTCGCATAAAACTACCCCTAATGTCATTCTGGAGAAAAAATTTTTTGGAAAATTTTTACTAAAAAATGACTAAATGGCGGTTTTTTGGAACACCCTGTAAGATATTAAAATTTGTTGTGTCAGTATAAATTTGTTTTTGGCACTAATTCCGGGATTAAAGGAAAATTACATACGTCTTTCTTAATTATTAATTAATTTTTAGATCTCTACAAGTTGACTGATCATCATCTTGGTAGTGGTGCTTATGCTAGTGTTCGAACAGCGGTCTCCGTTTCAACTGGTCAAGAAGTTGCGGTGAAATTAGTGCACAAACATGAACCCGGTCATACTCATTCGAGAATCATGCGTGAAGTGGATACTTTCAATCTATGCAAGCAACATCCAAATATCGTACAATTACTAGACTGGTTTGAAGACGCGGATAATTTTTATTTGGTTTTTGAAAAGATGCATGGTGGCCCATTACTAAATCATATTCGTAAGTTTTCCAGGGTGAGCCAAAATCAGAACATTTCTGATCAACCAGACCCATTCTGAGCCATGTATAAAGTTATTTTCATGCAATTTTTGGAAAATTTTTGCCAAAAAACTTTTTTTTGGCTCACTCTGTAAATTGACCATTTTTCATTCATTCTCTTGATTTTTTTAGAACGTAAGATTTGTTTCACCGAGCAAGAAGCCAGCCAAGTTGCGAAAGATATTGTGACCGGATTAAAGTTCTTACACGATCATGGCATTGCTCATCGTAATTTATCCTAGCTAGTTTTATGAAGACAACTTCTTTTTAGGCGATATTAAGCCGGAGAATATTTTATGCACCGATCCGGACCGCGTCTCACCCGTGAAGCTATGCGATCTCGATTTGGCCAGCAAACCTCAGTTGACTACACCTCGTTCTCTGCCTTCCGTGAATAGTGAACCAAATTTGGCTAGCCCTGTGGGCAGTGCGGAGTTTATGGCGCCCGAAGTGGTTGATGCTTTTGTTGGCGATGCGCTAAAGTACGACAAACGATGCGATATGTGGTCAGTCGGAGTGATCATATATATTATGCTGTGCGGATATCGTAAGCTGGTTTTCTCCATCTATCTCAACGTATTATATATGTTATAGCACCTTTCTATGGAGAATGCAGTCGAGATGATTGTGAGTGGAATAATGGACTACCATGCGAGGATTGTCAGAATGAACTTTTCCACCGAATTCAAGTAATATTATATACCAAGGAATGCCAAATCTGGAAGAATTAAAATAAGGATGAAAATAGGTGTAAAAAATAAGATTTTCTAATAGAATCAGTGAAAAAAATCACTTGGCATCCCTGTTTTATGCTATTAATAAGGTTTTAAGCAAGTTTTTTTAGCGAGGCAAATTCGAGTTTCCTGAAGATGAGTGGAAAAATATTAGTTCTGAAGCGACGGATCTCATTTCTCGTCTACTTGTGAAGAACGTTAAACGTCGGCTGACTGCAAATGAGGTTTTGAAACACCCATGGATTCGTTCTGCGCCGAATACGAAGCTATCTACGCCGAACAATCTTGTGAAGACGAATAGCGCTAGGGATGTCCATCAAATCAACGAGGTAAGGGAAATAAGATATACAAAAAAACACAACCGTACTTTCTAAAAATGCTCAAAAAATGAAAATTTTTGGTAAAAAAATAGCTGATTTTGGACATTTTTGTTGAAAAAATATGAAAATGTGCAGGGTGAGCCAAAAAATCATATCATACTTTTTGGCTAATCCAATGTACTCTCACTTGAACCAAAATTTTAGCACTTCCAAATCATGAATCGCTTTGGCACTCGATTATCGTCACGAAGTGAGAACACAGACGAGTCGGGTTCTCCACCATCACCGACGACTTTGGAAGTTCCGGAAACGTTCCTGAATTCATCTGAGCTTCATAATCGCGGAACTAAGGACATGGATTTTCATCCTTCTGCTGCTGCAGCAACAACAACAACGCGTGTCACCAATTGCGAACAGAGCTTCCCACGAATTCTTAGTCCATCGTCGTGCATCGTTTCATCTATGAATAGTAATAATTAAGTAACGTTCAGGCATAATTTCCGCTTGTAATTTATGTGATTTATTGTGATATCTCTATGGATTAGTTTTTTATGAAGCTTAAATGTGGTGTTTTACCATAAAATGTTCAAGACATAGATATATCCTTGACACAATGATCTATTATAATTTTTTTTATGACAAGTTTTTCAGACCTTATATGTAGGCAAGGAAAATTACAGATTGATCAAAAAATTGTACTTTTACGTTTTTTGGTGAAAATTGAAATTGTTTTCAAAAGTCACCTAGTATTTTCATGCTATTTTTGAAAAAAAATGAAAAATTTTCGCCAAAAAACGTAAGAGTACGGTTTGTTGTTCATCCTGTATTTTGTATAGCCTATGTGAGAATTTAGAAAAAATGCTTTCAAAATTCGATTTTTGAGCAAAAAATGGATTTTTTGTTTGTTTTAAAAACTTGTCATTCGTTCGTTTCGTGTATATTTTAAATTATATATATATAATTCGGGTTATTTAATAGTTTCATCTATGTTTCTCGCGAAACATATGGTTTCGTTTTTGTTGCCAAATCAATCTCAAATTCCATGTTTCTCTCTTTAAAGTAGTGCAATTTTTCAAGGCTCATTCTTATGCTATAAAATATATATTGGAGTGTACTTTCATTTATATATATAACATTAAACATAAGAACGAGTTGTAGCAAAGTTAATTATTTGTTTTTGTTAACGCCGTGAAAATTTACCCTGTAAGTTATTTTCTCGCTTTGGCGTTTAGTTTTAAGATATTGCATGTTGAATTTCTTCTAATGTTAGTGTTCCAATATATAAAAATTCCGTTTGTTAATTGTTATGTTTAAATCATACTTCATGCTATACCTTGTATCTAGATATTTCTTATTTCGGGTCATGTACAAAAAATGTCTTTTGGCGATGAGTAGGGTAGTTTAAATTTGTTAGGCATATCCAAAAATGAATATTTAAGGATAAGTTGTAAGGCCATTAGACACTTTGTACTTCCATTGGCAATCTATTTATATAAGAAAGTCGGAATTAAACGAAAAAAACTTTTCTAAATGCCGAAAAGTCAAAAAAGTTATTGATCCAAATTTCATCATGGAATGTAAAACACTTGATGAAATTTTAGTCAAATTTCTTTCGGCATCTAGAAACGTTTTTAAAATGTTTAATTCCGATGTCCTTATACACAAATTTTGCTAAAATTTTTATATAGACCTATGTTTTTAGGCCATAGCATTAATCTATCGAACAATCCAATAATAGTTCAAATTTTCGTGTATAACATCTGATGAGCCTAATAGTCTTTATATGATTATTTATAGCCACGGCGTTCGAAACTTGCAAAGTTCCAACCTGATCGAACTCTCCTCGTTAGAAACTGCAAATCTAGAGTTCTAGCCACAACACAGTTCATTTCAGTTTGAATTTTTTTGCAAGTTTCGGATGCCGTATAACAGCAATTGCCTTATAACACGTGTAACTTATAATCGCGATTTCTGGGCAGATTTAGCCCAATCCCAGGATCGTTTGTATAGTAATTTCTTTTTTTTCATTTTTGTAAATAGGTATGTATATTTGTATATTTTAGAAACTACAAAAAATGTTCGAACTATAGAAGTTAGAAATAGCTGACATATATAATTCGATCATTTTTGCTTTGCTGCACCTCGTGTTATACACGTTCCATCATTAGCTATTTAGTCAACCATAATCGAACTTCATCGCGGGTGTACATTTTTTTCTCTTTAAACTTTGTGTAACACACCACGAGCCTATCTCCAACGAGATAAAAAATGGCCAAAAATCTCTCTTTTCTATGCGAATTTGCGAAATTTTGGTCGAAAAATCATCCACTTTTTTTTAGCCATAATTGATTCTGATGTGTTATACAAGTTTTTCCTCGAAATACATCTCTAAAACTCATTTTTTACCAAATTTAACCTTTTTTTGGATAAAATCCCTACTAATATCTATGTAAAATTCTTCGAATCACCTCTCTTTTTTTATCCAACTCGGGTTTTATCTGCAAAATTATCTAGGTATTTTTTGGGGATTTTCGTAACTAAACATGAGAGTGTCATTATTTTATGATTAATTACATCGTTTAAAGAATTTCAATCCAAAAAATATCGAGAATTTTTTTTCCTTTAACTATGACTAACTGTTTAAAATATATAACACAATTACTGGTTCTTATTTATGCGTGTATTTGGCTCTTCCTCATTTCATTCATTTAACCTTGAATTTCGATCGAAGGCGCATCGAGCGACATTAGATCAAGAACTCACACTATTTTAGAAACTGCTCATGCTTCTAGATCTTTTTCCTTCGAATTAGTCATTTTTAATTACTGCCTTAGCACAAAAGATATACCTTATTACAGTGGCGCAAAGAAAAGCGGAGGGGGAGCTGAAAAATTTCAATGACGTTTTTTCCAAGCAAGTCTTCCCCCCCAAACTAAAACTCACTTTGCGCCGCTGCCTTTTAGCCTAGCTACAGCTTAGCACAACACCACATTATGCTAATTCGTTTTTTTCTTTTTTGAACGATACACGAAATCCTGTTCGCAAACCCAATTTGTCGGTACTGCCGATAATTCGAGCTCGAAAAGAGCTTTTTTAGGAAATTACCATCTCTCTAGTTAACATGGATGACTATTTGTGGTCTATTTTTTTATAGTCTATAGTATCTTTTCTATTGTAGTCTTCTCGGCATTTTACAGTGATATCGTTGCACAACTACATCACCTCATGAGCTTATCTTCGCCACATACAAAGAGACTCTTTGTCTAGACAAATCATGTGGCCTGCAAAACGGCTAGTTGTTTAACATATCCTGAAAAAAAGCCACGCGCTCCTGCACTGTACCCGTAAAAACATAAAGGCAAAAAGAACAATAAAAAAAATTAGTTGTTAGTTGAAATTCGCTCCGACTGTACACAGCACATGGACTTTATATGGAACTTTAATTGTAATACATCCTATTTCTCTGTTCTCTATTTTTAAGTTCAAGTTGAGAAGTCATTTATTGTGCTCCTGTATTGTCGGTGTCGTTCAAGTTCTTTCGCGTTAGTTATGTACAATATTATACAGGTATATTACCTTTTGTAAACTCGATTGTCTTCTTAATCGTGTGTCTATTTTCGAAACAATGTCGGCATTAAATTGTTGTTGAGTTTTTCTATTTGTTGAAAATCATCTCTCTCTATCTCAAACAATAGGTTGTTTTCAGCAGGATTTATACTTCCATCGTACGACAGAAAATAGACTTAAGACATGAATTTCATGTCCTGAGTGCAAATAGCCCCGAAAAAACATTCCTTGAGGCTATTTCTGTCCTGAAACGGAAGTAAAAATCCTCGGTTACGGTTACAATCTCAAAATGCCAATGTTTGCGTTTAACATCTTTGCGTAATATACATAATTCTTTTTTAGCAATCGAGTTGTATAAATTATTTTCATTGTTTAAAAAATTGTATACGGTTTACAGTAAAATCAAATAAATGTTTGACAGGAAATTGTTGATAACAATAAATTCATCACAAAAAAATTTGAACAATAAATTTATCACATAGGGGTCAATTTTTGCGCACATCGGAAGGTAGAAAATAAGAAGAAAATACGCAAACGAACTTTCTACTTTTCTATGTGCGCAATTCGCCCCAAGACATGCAAATCCAAAAAACATTTTATTAAATTTCCACAAATACAACATGTTGGATATTTTTATCACGAAAGAATATACACGGATATAACACAATAAAAACGATTTCTAATCATCAGTAGAGCTTCCAATACGATTTTCCATGCATCCAACCAAGCTCTAGTGCTTCGACTGGCATGAATTGGTGCGTTGTCCTGGACGAAAACGAAGTCTTGATTCGGGTGGCGGAGGAAAACGGAAGCAAACAGTGTCGCAGTACTCTCTGGTAATCAAGGGAATCCATTTTGTTCGTAATAAATGCCAATCTGAGCTTAGCAGCGGAGCTGAAGTTGGCCCATACCATAACATTGTTACCGCCAAAATTGCGTCGCGAAAAAACCTCTCTTCTTTCCTCAATTCATGTCTAGGACCATCAAAGTTGAACTTTTTTCGTCACTCCAGATCACCTAAACATTATCAATTAGTCATTCAACCCCTAAGAATCCCCCAAATAAACTTACCTTTGACCAGTTCCTGTGCATTTTTTGGCGTGGAAATTCAAGTCGGCGTCGCTTATGTTCATTCGTAAGAGCTAGTGTACGTTGGATTCTTCGCAATAGCCAACCGAACCGTTTCTGGCGTAATATTCAGGCCCAATTCTCTCTTGATACTACTACATGTCTTGAATTCGAAGCTGCACGATAAATTCAGCGCTTATTTCGCTCGGAAAGTTTGCTCAGTCTGCTTTTTCGTACCATAATCAGCTGGATTTCTCAAGTAATTGCCAATAACAGTATGAAATCGACCCAATAGCTTCGCAATCTGACGATTACTCTTACTCTGGCATCCAATTTTCCTTTTTCAAAACCGGACAGCTTTTTTTCAGTGCCATTAAATCTGAAAAATCGTAGCTTTAAAAAATCTGCAAAAAACAGTCCAAAACAAAGTGGCTTTATATTTATTTGAAGCTGAAAAAGTGGTGTTTTTGAGAATTTTTGTTAAACTAATTGCTTTTTGGCCATGAGATATCGAAATTTTTTGCCGAAAATATAGTTTTCGGCTGCTATCTATCTATTTTTCGACCACTCTTTCGAACTCTAATTCGTAAAAAATAGAGTGGCTTTATATATTTATTCGGAACAGTGTACTCGTCAAAATTAATAATAGATTCCATTCAGAGATTGTATCGAAAATCTCAACTTCCGTTGAATGTGC
>JAQGCP010000330.1:0-18005 GCA_034699885.1 Acrobeloides thornei
GTCATCTTTTTCAATAATTATGCAAACTTTCCGCAACCAGAAAGAATTATGGCATGATTTTGGTGTCATTCGATTGAAACGAAATCCATCTTTCTAACAACACCTACACTATCGGGATTGTATTTCCTGAGAAATTCTTAACAATATAAAAAATTCGAAATGTCAAGTTTCGAAACATCACACGACCACTTTTTTCAATAAGAGTGCAAAATTCTAGTGAAAAAATCGATGTTTTAAGGAAAAAACGCTTTGTTTGAGAGTTAAATAAAAAACGCGAGCATACTTTTTTATTCCTTTTTGTAATTTTATTTTGGTTAGTATTTTTTGTTGTACTAAAAATACTTTTTTTGTACTAGTACTCTTTGTACTAAAAATTTTTTATACTAGTATTCTTTTTTGTACTAAAACATTTTTATATTATATACTAAACAGTTGAGCAGATGCCAGCTGGTGACATAAATATCTGCCAGTTGGTGACATAGATTTATGTCACCAACTGGCAATTAGGCTTAGGCCTAAGCCTTGGTAGAGATTTTATGTCACCAACTGGCATCTGTGTTTTTGAAATGTCAAGACTTTTGCCCCCTTGTAGATACGATTTGTCGTGTTTTTGATATTATCAGAAGTGCGATGTTTTCCCCTCTCTCCGTTATATCCATACATGCACAAAGGGGATGCTGCACCCCTCTCAATTCGTCGTATCGAGGAAAAAAATTTAAAGATCAATTCGTATTTTGACGACGTTGAACTCGTGATGTTTTAACTTCAATAGCCTGGGAGAGGGTCCGGCGATCAATTCGTATTCGACCAACTTTTACCCCCTGTTTGTGCATTTATGGCTATATCACTGCTTTACTTATTAAAAAAGTTTCTTTTCTAAAACGAAATCTCTGTGAATTTATACGACTTGACATCTTGCCAAAGGCGAGGAATGTAAAGCACCTTAAAGTACTTAACTACTTTCTCATTTTCATACCTTTTCATCCGCTTAGGATTAATGCTTTTTGTTGTCCCTTTATTATGAGCTTGGCATTTCATCGCGTGTTTGTGTGAATTTTCTGCAATTTTAAGTTTTTTTCCGTTTTAATCACGTTATTTTGCATTCTATAAGTTGTAAATAAATTTTAGGTGCCAAAGTCTGTGTGTACAAATGTCAAAATCCATTGGAGCTGAAGAAAAAGTTAACACAAGACGATTGAAGCCTGTTTATGGTTAGTTTATCTGGCATAGCCAACTTTGTCACGAAAATTGCATTCATCTCGAACGCATTCGTCACGACGCAAATATTTTCGACTCTGTTTTTATCTAAAATTACTGAATTTTTCCCATAAACCCTTTTAAAAATTAAGTAAATATGTGGTTATACAATTTCATTTTTCGTGACGTAGTTGGCTATGTCGTTTATTTTTACTTTGTAGGCTTAAGATAAATTTTTCTAGATGCATTGGATGGAGCTCAGCCAAAGAAAGCTCTTCAAGAAGCTGAAAAGGTGCTGAAAAAACAACCAAATATGCCAGCTTGCCGAGCTCTCAAAGCCTTATCTTTAATTCGTCTGGAACGTAGCCAAGACGCATTTGATGTTCTATCTGGATTAGAAAAAGAAATGGAAGCTCTCAGTTTTGATGACAATACCTACTCTGCGATGTGCCATGCTTATAGAGAAGCTTTTACTCCAGAACGAATTCCTAGGATGTATGAATTGTTATGTTCTCGGAATCCTCAATCGGAGCAGTATTTGACACATTTGTTTATGTCATATGCGCGGATCCGGGATTATAAGAAGCAGCAACAAGTGGCGATGAATTTGTATAAAGAGTTTCAGAAGCCAGCTTATTTTTTCTGGGGAATTATGAGTGTTGTTATGCAGGTATGTGCTATGCCTGGCAATGAGAGGGTGTCACTCTTCTTAACTTCGTCGTAACGGGTCAAAAATTAGATACCAGCTTCGTATTTGGAACCAGAAAGCCAGTTTTTTTCATTGATTTCGTTAAAAAATTAACAAATTTTTGCAAAATTAACGAAGTTATTCAGCACAAAAATTACGAAGTTGTTAAATTTCCTTCAATTTATATATTTTATAACCATTTTCCGATAACTAGCTTCGTATTTGAGGCTTAACAGTCATTTTTTGCAGAAACAACCTAGCAAATTGATCACCTCACCCTGGGTGCGTGAACACCTATGGTATGTACTAGGGGGGGGGAGTAAAGTTTCAGATCAGGTGCCCAAAAGTTTCAGAAAGTTGCCCAAAAGTATATGCAACAAAAATTGTGCACAATTGAGAAGCCAATATTTTTTCAGTATTTTATTGGTGGTTAAAATTATGCTAGACTAAAGAGGCTGTCTTACCGGCCAAAGTGGGTTATATCTTCTTTGGTTAAAAGCTAGGCCTACATTTTCAAATTTAAAATACGCATATTTTGGTCTAAAATTTTTAAACAAATTGTTGTAACCAAAAATCTATTTTTAATTTAAAACCTGGAGTTAGTTCACTTTGTTGGATTCACTTATCATGGTCCAAAAGTCGAATTTTTTTCTTTTAAAATTAGCCGAAAAAACATCCTATTAGGAGTTTCTTAGTCTAGGAACACATTGGTGATGTTATTTTTGCATGAAAATACTGAAAAACTTTTAATTAAAACTTTATTTTTTTAATATAAAAACGAAGTTTTAATTCAAAAAATGAAGTTTTTCAGTATTTTTTTAATAGATTTTCAAGCAAAAATAACATCATGTGTTTCTCGACTAAAAAAGTCTCTAATAGGATGTTTTTGGCTGATTTAAAAAAATTGACTTTTGGACTATGATAAATGAATCAAACAAAGTGACCTAGCTCTAAAAATCTATTTTTTAAGCAAAATTTTATAGGCAATAACTGATCAAAAACTTGGATCTACAATGTTCTTCCCACTAGCTGAAAAAATGATTGAAAAATATTTTGAAAATAAAATTTCCGGTTCCACTTCCAAAATAAGTGATGTTCTAAATAATGATGGAGGTATTTTAAATTTTTTTTGCTACAGTTGTAAAAATTTTTAGAGCTGAAAGCATATTTGATGATCTTGGAAGGCCGTGGTCGTTATGAGGATGTAATAAAATTGCTTGAAGAGTCGAACACAGCCCGAATTGTTAGGTAGGAAAAGAATTCCAATGTTATTTTTAATTTTTATATTTTAGCCACGTGGACAAAAAGCTTTGGGGTACTGGACCTTTTATATCTTCAACTGCAGCTGAATGGATTTTTCGGCGAATTGTAAAATATCTGAAGATTTTAAAGAAGCATGAAAAAGTTCACCAAGAATGCGAGAAGATGATAAAATCCATGTTAGTGCATTTTGGGGATCTCTAGGATGATTCGAAATAGATTTTTGCTACAGATGTAACACGAAATTTGCATAATTGACACGCTAAAAAATCTTAAACCGTTAAACATGAATCATGTTATAGTACTGGGCGGAAATTCAATTTGAATTGTGATCTAGCACTATAAATTTGGGCACATGGACTAGGTTATAATGCCAGGTCGAAATTCAAATGACAAACTTCTAAGTTCATTTTCTTTGCTGGGTCGAAATTTAAATTTCGACTTCGAATTTTGAGCCATTCTGACAATTTCGACATTTTCCACCGTTTTTGGCTATTGTGAGCATTTTTAGTTAAAAAACAAGCATTTTTAAAAATTTCTGTGACGCTGTTTTTTGTCAAAAAATTGAAAAATTTGGCCAAAAGCAACTAAAAATTAAAATTTTTTTGATAAAAATTAGTCAAAATTGTATTATTTGCTAATAAATAGCGATTTTTGTTGAAAAATGAAAATTTTGATTTTGAGATTTTGACCCCGATTTCGATTTTGCGAAATTTAAAACTCGAAAGTTTTGATTTTTTAAAGATTGCGATTTCGAACAGTACTACCATATTACATGGTTTAGAAAATCCATTTTGAATCATACTAGAGCTCATTTTGTCCTTTTGTGACTAATTTATAATTTTTCAGGAAGTCGGATTGGTTCTTGATCGAAACCTATAACGAGTCTCTGATTTCGATATTAAAAAGTGGATCAGAAATTCCAGACGGAAAACAATCGTAGGCTTAACTTCTTTTTTGCTAAAAAAATTTTTAAGAACGATTTTATCTTCCTTCAAGTCAGAACTTTACAATATGGAAAATTTTAATGGCGATGAAAAAGCAGTTTCTATGGATAATGTAATCCGGACAAAGCTCTTGGGTCGATTTGAACTGATGAGCAGGCTTGTCAAAGAAGGCGAAGTTAATCAACAGGAATTGGCTACTGTTTTGGATTCTTATTTAAAAGGTAATTATTTTAATATTTTTACTATAGGGTAAGCCAAAAAACCGCACTTTTGCGTTTTTGGTGAAATTTTTCAAAATTATCGATAAGGTAGTTTCATGTGAGAAATCGATTGCACGCATCGAAAACCCTTGAAAACGCTTTCGACACATTGAAAAACCCTAGAAATGTCGGAAATTTTGTCAAAAATCGACTTCTATAGTCAAATTTAACTTCTTTTTTTTAAAAAGTGATTCGAACTTTTAACGCATCCTGTACACCAATAAAAAGTTTTGCACAATTGAGAAGCCAATATTTTTTCAATATTATATTGGTGGTTAAAATTGTGCTAGAAAAACGGCTGTCTTACCGGCTTAAGTAGAAATAAATCCTACTTCAGTTAAAAGTTAGGCCTACATTAGTGGTTCGTCATGACCCAGATTACTGAGTGCCCCCTTCCGGGTTGAAGATTTGGAAAAAATGACTGAAACTTTATATTCTAAAATTCATATAAGAAAATTTACACTTATTTTCAGGCAGTCCGTTAGAGCACTTTAAAACTTATTGCAATTACTACTATCGAAACCCATCATGTTTTTCTGATATCCGGGACTATCTTCTTATTCTGTTGAATATCGATGAACAAGCTGAATTAGTGAAGCATCTTGAAGAAAGCGTCAGTCTCCAAAACGATGTAAGCTAATTTTTTTACATTACTTGTGGGCTCAAAATATGCAAAGCGTGTGATAAAAATTTATATTTAAAGTCATCAAAAAGTTTATCTAATTGTTAAATTTTTAGAAATCTGGTTGTGCATCTATTGTGTTATTGGAACGAGTAAAACGTCTTTGTGGAGTCCACTTTTTACTAACTTCAGACGAACGTTGGGATCTAATCAACTCTTTATTTTCTGCTGTTCAAAATTCGAATGACCGAGATACTTGTGGCGCTGCTTTGGTTCACATTATTGTTTTCCTGTTGTGGGATATCTATAAACTTGAAGGTATGCTTGCTAACTAATTCTAAAAATGGTATTTTTAGACGACCATTATGCTTTGTATCACATCTCTGTTTTGCTCGAATTCGCTGCTGAAAAATATCCAGGCGAGCAGAATATTCGTTTGCTAGCTTGCCGTGTTTATGGGATTTTGGGTGCTCCCGATATAGTACAATCACTTACTCGCCAGCTTGATGTCAAGTATATTCAACGAGATACACTTGCTTACTTAATGTTTCCACTCGCGGAGCAATATGGATCGTTTCGTAATGCAATTGTTTATTATACGGGTCTATCGTCGATGTATGACCAACATGAAAGAGAGGTTAGTTGAAGTGTTATGAAAGTCATTTAGAGCTATTCAAGTCTGGCGGCCCAATGACGTAAAACAATTTGAATTTTTTTAATAGAAAATGACCTCTTTTAATTAATTTTTTATTAAGGTCCCCTGACTTGAAATCATTAGGTCCCCTAGATTTGAATAGACCCAATCATTTTGAGGTGTTTATGGGATTGTATTGTGAGGATTTATTTTTAAATATCCATTTTCAGATAGCAGAGTGCCTTGTGAACGCCTACAAATTTTCTCAATATGATCAAGTTCCAAAATTTATTGATTTATGGGAGAAATCTACCAATTCGGTTTATGCCCACGCTGCCGATACATGCAATCAATTTTTGGCTCCGTCATTTGCTGTAGATAATATTGATATTGCTATTCAAACGCTGAAGGGTGATGACATGTCTATTAGTATGTGCCTTTGAATTTATGCATTATAAAAACTAGTGGGAGAGGCTAAAAAAATCATCTTACTATTATTTCAAAAAATTGATTGGTACTACTAAGGATTAACGCTCATAACTCGTTGAGACAAAGCGTTTAGAACCGGGTTTTCGAAAATCCGAGAAATAGCTATATTTTCAAATCACTCCAACATTTTGTCCACGAACTTCTTGATGTATATTATGCGAATTTTGAAAGTGGGCGAAATGTATAACGGGAACCAAATGTCCACTTGTTCAAAATGGGTGTCGTTGCTCTATGATGATTTGAAACGAATTATTCTGTTTTCGGAAATAACCCGTTTCGAATTATTCTAGAGCCGAATTGGGACCATTAGGATTTTTGAAAAAATTTGAACAAAACCCATAAGGAGGACTATTAGATTTTTTTCACTTTTAGGATTTTTGTACTTGGGAAAAATTCCTGTCCTTCTGAAAATTTAGTCTTGACTTTGACGGCTCTAGGATGATTCGAAAAAGATTATTTGTAAAAGAATATCACGAAATTCGCATATTTTACATGTTTGGAACAGTGCCGTAGGCAGAAAATTTTTTAAGAGGGATAATTTATGGATTTCCCATTTTAGGGGGAGATAATTTTGGATTTTTCTCATTTTTTCAACGAATTTTTGGAATTTTAGGTGGTCGGGTAATTATCCCCTCTTGCCTGCGGCACTTCTTGAAAATCGGTTTTGAATTATCCTAAAGCCTTTTCGTTGCAGCAAAATTTTTTTTGTATTTAAATGATTTCTAATAAACTAGATATTTTTCAGAATGGGATAAGCTATCTGATAATCGTGATTTGAAATCTGTTTCTGCTTTTACTGTTGAAAATGATAGGTATTATAAAGAAGTGGACAAGTGGAAAGAAACCAGTTTTGTTGAAATAGTCAGAAATAGTTTTCCTTAACTTCAAAATTTCCTATTTTTAGATCGATATGCTAAAATATCGCCACTTGATTTGCCGATGTGCTAGTCTGATTGGAAAAGAAACAATCACTTATGAGGAGTTTAGTAAACAGCTAATCGAATTGAGAATACATCAAGAGCACTGTCAAAAAACTTATGTTTTGGATAAACCGGTATGTGCTTGATTTTTTTGTTGTTGAAATTCATAAAATTTGGTCAAAAAGATTTGAGTTATTTTTGGACCCAAATTTGGGTCCAAAATTATCTTAAATGAGCAATTTTTTATAGCAAAAACCTATTTTTCTTTTTAGAGCAAGTTGATTCAAGCATTTACTCCGTCCCGCTTTGCCCACTTTATGAAATCTGATTATTTTGAGCTCTTGGATTTGCTTTTCGATAGTTCAGCCAAATTGATAGCTCTGAAGGACAGCAGAAAAGGGCCAGGTGAAAAAAATGATGAGCCAGATGAAGAGAAAATACTTGAAATGCTACCAGCTCCTGATGATGTTTTTAATGCGATCTCAAGTACGATTTTATTTTGGTGAAAAAAATCGTAAACGAACGATTTTTATTGGTTATTCTTGCTCTAGAAACTTCCCTCTCTCAAACTTGAAAAATTATAATTTTTCAGAAAGAAAATATTTAAAAATTTTTTAATTTTCATGGAAGAAAAATGAAAATTTTTTAATCTCCCCAACCAAATTACGATGCTGATTGATGGTAGTTTGAGTAGTGAATTTTGCCAATGCAAATTTGCTAATTAACTACCATAAATTAAAAATCCATTTCGAGTAGCTTAATTTTTTGTGTATTTTTAAGCATCTAATAAATGGATACAAGTTGGATTTCAATAGTTAATTTCTGCACGGGTCTTAAAATGCATTTTTCAATTTTTCACAACACTATAATTTAATTTAAAAATTTTTGGGGCTATTCAAGTCTGGAGGCTCAATGGTGTGAAAAAAATTTGAAAATTTTTTTCCAGAAAATGACCTCTTTAGCGTAATTTTTAACGAGGAATCCAAAAATCGCACCTCGAAGCATAAAAACACTTCGTTGACACTGTTTGTACAAGTAGAAACACAGATCGTTTTTCTTATGTTATCAGAAAACGAATAAGAATGGTATATCATTTTCGAGTTATATTAACTTTGCTCGAAACGGCGTCAAGAAAGTGTTTTTACGCTTCAGGAGTGCGTTTTTTGAATTTCTCGTTAAAAATTACGCTAAAGGGGTCATTTTCTGAAAAAATCAATTTTTTTTCACGTCATTGAGCTTCAGACTTGAATAGCCCCCAAATTTTTGCTGTGTATAGATTTATTGGGCATTTTTAACGATTGATCAAAAATCTCATTTTTCAGAATTCTTGCCCAAAATCACACAAGAATCCCTGAAGCCTTTATTGGTTCAAGATGCGCTTTTCGATTGTGCTGAAGCAGTTGGTGTGATTATGTTTTCAATAGTGTTGATAAAGCTGTTCGAATTACTGATTTGTCACATTTTTGGGAAGAATCCAGTAGTTGCAGTGCCGAAACCGAACAAAAAAGATAAAAAGAAAAAAGACACTCAAGAAGCGCCTAAAGAGAAAGTATGAATACAAATGGCTTCAAAAAATTTATACACTATGTAATTTTCAGAAGGACGGTTTGGTGGACAGATTCGAACAAATGAAACCAGTTTATGGTGAACAGTTGGTTAAATTAGACTCAACTTTGGACATTTTAAAAGATTTTGTTATGTCTGGTGAATATCTACCGATTTTTGAGACCAATCATTTTAATCAGGTAACAAATGCTGTGGCGTAAAGTCTCTCTGTATGAGCCTAATTTGCTAGGTCATAAGAATTTATGGATACTTATCTTTTAATTCAACAAAATTCCAGGATGCTCATTTTTTGTTTATAAATCTGGGTGTGTCCTAATTAGTAGAGTTCGCTGAACCGATGATTTTTCAGAATTTCAATCAAGGAAAAATAATATTTCTTAAACCTTGGTGACCGGTTCTCCCCGTTTCGGCTCCGAATTTGGCTGAACTTTACGAAAAACTTGAAGATCCGTTATTTGGGTTTAAAAAATATGGACCGAACCGATAAAAATCACCGTTTTTATTGGTTCGGTCCACATTTTTTCAGCTCAAATACCAGATCTCCAAGTTTTTCGTAAAGTTCAGCCAGATTCGGTGCCGAAACAGAGGGGGGAGAACCGGTCAGCAGGGTTAAAGAAATATTTTCCTTGATTGAAATTCTGAAAAATCATCGGTTCGGCGAACTCTACTAATTATTTAGACTCCAAAACCTCGGAGGCTTAATTTTTTATACATAGAAATTCCATTTTCAGGAAATCCTTGAAGAGCATAGAAAAGTAGTCCACGTACGATTACGTGACTCTTACTTGAACTCAATTAACCATATGAAGGATATTATTAGCCGAACTCAAAAGCGCTTCTTCACACGATTTGCGGATTTGTTACCAGGCGTTTGAACAGAACTATACGGGTTTATGAATCGACTATTCTTAGGATTTTTATGTTCTATTTTATATTAGTCTTTATGAGGAATTTTTTTGTTGTGATACTTAAGAATTGATATTGTTGAGTTTTTGTTATAATCCTGCTTAATTTATGTTTTAAGTTACAAAAAGTGACAATCCTTGTCACCGACCAGAAATATGCGAATTTTGAGCATGTTAATATTTTGTTCATTGTGACAAAGGGAACAAATTTGTCACTATGAACAATTATGTTTGTGCTCATCAAAATTCGGCGACCCTACATCTCGCCCAAAATCAGCTCGGCCAAACGACAACTATCCCAAAACACAACTGCCAAAATACTACTCGACCAAATTAAAAACTTGAGTTTAGTTGAATGGACTTATGTTATGTTTATTTAAATTATAAATTTCTTGACCTATCTTGTATAATTTAAAAACATAACATAAAACAAGTTCATTCAACTAGACTCTTTTAATTTGGCCGAGTTGTGGTTTGGGCGAGTTGTCTTTGGCCGAGCTAACTTTGGGCGATGTAGGGTCGCTCAAAATTCATATGTCTGACGTGATCAGGATATTCACTGTTGTAACTTATGCATATTTATTTTAAACATTTGTTTTTATCATGATTATTTGCTCAAATTTTCTTATAATTAATAAATTTATTGTGTTTGAATAAAATTGAGAGCATTTTGTTTTGATACTTTTGCAGTTTGCTCATTTTTCCCAAAAAGTTGAGTTTTTGTGCATATATGTCAAAAACTCGATTTTTGAATTTGGAGTAAAAGTATGTATTGTCATAATACGGCTCCTAGGACTTTTTACAACCATCGATTTTCTCCACTTTTCCCATCAAAATAAAAATTCATATTCGTGTTCCCTATAACAAAAACCCCCGGATACAAAAAATCAGCCGATTTAGATTTTCTGTTGAAAATTCAAATTTTTTATCACAAAGGGTAAAAAATTTGATTTTTCTTTAAAAATTTTTTTCAAATCGGCTGATTTTTTGTATTTCAGGGTTTTTTTGTTATGGGGAACACGAATATGAAGGAATTTTTTTATTTTAACCATGGGAAAGTGGAGAAAATCGATCGTTATGAAAAGTTTGCCCGCTATTTTTTATATCATTGTGAAAAGTCCTAGAGCCCATAATACAGAGTGAGCAAAAACCGTACTTTGTTATTTGGCGAAAATTTGTTTTAAAAATCACCTATAAGCGTTTCAAGGGTTTTCGATGCGTGCAATCGATTCTCGCATGAAAATACCCCTTATAAGTGATTTTTGAAAAATTTTCATCAAAAAACGCAAAGTACGTTTTTTGGCTCACCCTGTACTAGAAATCTAGGCTATAAAATGGGGGAAACATTTAGATGTGTTTGCCATAATTTTAGTCACTTTGGTGAGAAATTTGAACCCCATATCATGGTGTTTTTGTCCTAATCTTCGAATTTTTGAACCTCTTTATAAATAATTTTAAAAATGTACAATATAATTACAGCCATTGAAGCTTTAAGCATCGCTATATACAGCAAATTAAAGCCTAATCTTTACGAGCTATGAAAAATTTGATGTGACCAGTTTCATCGTTTTGAGAGCTTAGCGAGAGCTCTATCTTCATCATCCAATTATCTGATCGTTGAAATTTGTATGAGTTTAATACCCCACGCTGATTCGTATTCGACATTTCGATCAGCTCTAATCCCAAGTTTGTAAGGAAACCACAGAAAAATTCGGGATTTCCAGTAGCGAAGTATAGGAAAAATTCGATTTCCTCAAAGAAATTTTTTGGCTTCTCACAGGTTTGGAACGTCTGAAAAATTCTATCTTAAAACAAGGTCCGAAAAATGGTATCGTTACTTTGATAAGCTCCCTCAAAATGTCTATAGAATCAGCTTTCTGTAGAGCCAGTTTGCTATAGAAAGAAATCCCGATTCGTTTCAAAAATCTTGAACCGGACAGAAATTCCACCAATTGCTTTTTGTGCTGCTCGGTTGGAACTGATTCAGGTGGAAAGCCGATGGTGGTCGTAATTTGACTGATATTTGCACCACTGTTGAAAAATCTTGTATGACCAAGAATGTAACAAAAATCATTGATGCTAATCCGGATTTCTTTGGCTTGGATGAGTTCTAAAAAGATAATTTAAAAAAATTTCTGAGTTGGAACGCTCGGATCATGGGGTGGCACCTTTTTTCTTTCCCTCCTCCCTCTCTTCCCCTCCCCCCGAGGTATTCTAAGTACCTTTCTTTCCACATTCTTACCCAAAATAGGTTGTAAATGACTTAAAGCCTCAAGCTCTGTAATCCTTTCGACAATGTCTATTGTACAAGTAATCGCCACCACTAATCTATTCGTCCGTTTCAAAATCTTCACCAAATTGACCACCGTTTGAGCAGCTTCTGCACACGTTCTAAAAGTGATTGGCAGGCGATCGATGATACAGTTTTGGAATATCTCTTCTAAATGATAGTCTTCCACCGAAAATTGTGGATATTTGACGACCTGGCAACCCGGTTCTTTATCTCGCATGAAATAATACGAATCATCATAAGTACATGCCCAGACGCAAAGTGAGCGTAGAGGAAGTTCATCCGATGAGAGAGCAATCAAATTTTTCCAATATCGAGAAACGAGTTGAGACTTTTCGATTTCTTTTCGAGGTAGAAACTACAAAATCAAAATCGAGATAAAACGTGAACAAAAAAGACTACCTTAAAAACTTCTTTCACCACGTCGTTCATGATGGCAAATCGGTTATAAGCAGAAAATTCATTCAACAAGTTTTTTCAAATGATATTTTATAGAATTTCTTATTGACTCTTAAATCGAATCTTTACACAAATGTGAATTTTCGTTTCAATTCTATGTCAGTTTAAAATGGAAATAAGTGCTTTGATAAAGCAATGTATCGTATAAGCGTAAGGAAACTCCTAGTGCCTTTTGTAAGCGTAAGGTACTAGGAGTTTCCTTAGGCAGGATTTATACTTCCGTCGCGTCGCGAGTTGGCGTTTATAGTCTGTCCCGCGACGTGTCGCGAGTTAGTGTTTATAGTCTGTCATGCGAGCGACTTGTCGCGCGATAGAACTTGGTTTGAAAAAGCGTTTCTCCATCAACAGGCCTCGGTGGTGCAGTGACAAAACAGATGCTCAGTTGTTACATGGTCACGCGTTCGAATCCCGCTTGGAGCCAAATTTTTTGCCACTCGGCCTTGTGTCGCGTGGTCAGCACTTGCGACGTGTATGAAAAAACACATCCACCATGTTCTTCTATGGCTTTACGACAAGAATAACTCGATTAAAGGAACAGATGCCGCAGCAGAGATTCAAGAAGTTTATGGAGAGCATTCAATAACTGACCGAGCGTGCCGAAAATGGTTTAAAAAATTTCGTGATTCGTTATGGCCATCTCTCACCGAGCCCTATCGATTGGTATAGGTCGTGACGGAACTTCTCTCACCGACTCCTATTGAGGTCGCCAACTGTCGATTCTTGCACTTTTGGTCCCAAAGCGGAGTCGGAAAATCGATTGGCGTCAATTTTATTCGAATTGGAGTCGATCCTGAAAAGTTGATTTTTTGACTCCCATATCCCCTCCCCTACAGGGGTGATGTTTCAGAATTTTTTTCTCTCGATTCCGTGATTAGGGACCAATATCCTATCGATTTTATTGGAAACACAAAAATTTCCTGACCCTTGGACCAATGGGTGATTCTTACAGAGACTGTGTCTTAAGTATTTACCAACTAACGGACATCAGTTGTAGGTCTCGGTAGCACAATGGTAGTGCACTTGGATGGTAGCCAGGAAGTCCGGGTTCGAAAACTTTTGCCCAATTTCATATCACCTGTATTTCCACGTTCTCTGCGTGGTAATAGTCCAAGCCCAAAAAAAGAACTACAACATATATAACCACTCTACCATCTAACACGTAAAACTGGCGTTTAACAATCTTCACAAATCATCATCTTTTTGACCAATCCTACTTAAGAAAACCAATATTTAAAAAAGCATTTTATTTTTACGGTTACAACTCTTTTCAACTCTTACTATATCTTCTGTTTAACAAAAACCAATTTGACCTCAACGACACAACTTCAGTATATCAGAAAACATTAAATGCGCTATGTGTGTCTGTTTGTGCTATCTTAGTCACCTTAAGCCCAATTCCGTTACGACCTATACCAATCGATAGGGCTCGATGAGAGAAGAAAAATGACACCAAGATCATGGGGGTACCCTTCAAGAAAATTTTTTAGTCCCATATCATGTTTAACGGAAGGCTTATCACTGCAATTTAATGTAAATAAATAATGCGCTGTCATGGCCGAGTGGCTAAAACGCTCGGCTCTTAAAATATTCCTTAGTTCGATTTCCATCTGTGCTCAAAACATTTTGCCCTTGCTCCCCCGCAAAAAATTATTCTCTTTTTCCAAAATCTTGTATTTGCAAAAACAAGATTTGGAAATTCTTAAAATTTGATATTAACATATTTCTTTGTGGAAATTGTCCTTGGAAAAATAGTACTAACAAAGAAAAAGTGTCATAAAGCCCTGATTTTCGATTTGTGCTCATCAAAAGTTTTGTTATAAATTTATTTTTTTGCATCTATATCAATCAATTTGAATAAGAAAAAGATGAATAGAATTCAAAGATTTTTTCAAGCATGCAATAATTTTTGATTATCTAATCTAGAAAATCGATTCTTGTTCGAATTACGCATACGAATCAAGATGTATACAAGAATAACATTTAAGATTAACGAGACCACGAACAATAAGCCTAGAAAATGGAGTAAAGTCAACGATCCAAGGAGATTAGCGAGAAATCTGTTCGATTCTTTTTTTACTTCCAACGGACATTGAACTTGGCAAACAGCATTTTTTGCACGATCATTCGGGATATCATTCCAACCTCCATGCTCTCCAGTAGCAACTAACTCAACACTATTTTCGAAACCTCCAATATTATTCGGTTCAGTTGGATTCCAATTTTGGTATGTCAAAACTGTACCATCTTCCCAAATCCATGGAGAATTAGCGTCTTCACGGACAAGGCCTATATAAGCACGTCTTCCAGCGGAAAATTTTGAGCGTATAAAATCTAAAAAATTAGGTTGTTTTGAGAAGAGAAAAATAGTTTACTGGTGATAAATTGATTTTCTTCTTTACTATGAATAGAAACGAGAAAGCCTCCAATTTCGTGACAATAAGCTTGAGCTGCTAGAAAGTTTTCGACGACTTTTTGGAGCTAAAAGTAAGAGTTAAAGGACCAGTTCAGTAAGTTACAATCATATGAAAAAAAGTTATATTCGGAAAGATCATAAAAAATGGAGCATGTTTTGTTTTTACGGCATCTTCTGAATCGTTGTAGTTTTCGAGATAATTGCGTTTGAAATTTTGAATTTGTTACAAGCTCTTCGTTGTAATACACAAACTTTTTTGAATTTTTAATCGATTTTTGCATCAATTTTTTAAATTTTCATAAAATGAACATTGTAGCAATTTTTTATAGCTAAATGAGACGAACAAAATGACACTAAAATTATCCAATTTGAACATTGTTTTGTGTTATTGAAACGAGCACATGAATCAGGGTTTTCGTTTCAATAACCCAAAACAATTTTCAAATTGAATAATTTTGGTGTCGTTTTGCTCGTCTCATTTAGCTATAAAAAGTTGCTTAATGTTCATTTAATGAAAGTTGAAAAAATCGATGCAAAAATCGATTGTTTTGCAAAAATTCAAAAAAGTTTGTGTATTACAACAAAAAACATGAACAATTTCAAACTCAATTCTCTCAAAAACCACAACGATTCAGAACATGCCGTAAAACAAAAAATGCCCCATTTTTCATGGACTTTCCGAATATATACAAAAATGACAATTTTTTCCACTGAACTGATCCCATTAAGTTTGGTATGATTGGAATTATATTCGGCGTAAGCATCGCAATTCTTTTCTTCACCTTTAAGAGCATAAAAACATCATTTGGTATCTTTTGTTTGGTCGAAGCTTTATCCATTGTTGTACTATTAATTAAAACCATTTTGATACTATTGCAAAATTATCTTCCTGGGTAATCTTTCATAAAGTGGCGAGCGGCCGAGCCGTTTCCGAGTGGCGAACAAGCTCACAAAATTGCGATTTTTCATTAAAAAAATTCAAATTTGAACATCTTTGGCGAAAAAATGAGCATAACATCTTTTGATCTTGATAACCCTTTAATTTTTCCGGGGTGGTCCTATGCACCCTAATTACGCTACTAGGCATCCCGAAAATCCCATCACGCCTGACAAATCCGTCCGGACTAACATTGTGAGAGGTCAATCCCGCTACTGGGACGTAACCCTATACATAACAGTTTTCAGTGACGATTCGCCGTCTAGTATCTATATGATTATACATAATATAATAGAATATTTGTATGGTTATTTTCCTTTATATTTTACACTTGGGTTTGCATGCAGTTTAATGTACGCTGGTAAAAGCTTGAACCGAGTTGTGGCACTCTATTTACCATTGCATTACGACCGAATCTTTAGTCGAAGAAACACCCTCATTCTCATATTTGGCATTTATTCCACACAATTTTTATTATCTCTTGTCATTTCTTTACAAGTGTATGGGTATATTAATCTAGACGATACTACTTATTGTGCTGCCTTTAACAGCATACTTACTTTAGCTGCCCTTTTGTTTTCTAAAGAAAGATATTGTTTCCTGGTGATATATTTATCAGTTCAATATTACATCTCGTGTATAATTTCTATAACGTTGGATATAGCTACTATATGGAAGCTTCGTCAAATAATTAAGACAAATCAAATGCCAAAATCGAAACAACAACAGGAGAAAACGCTATTAATTATGGTAATGTTTTTATTCAACTCGTCTTTGCCCATAAAGTTCGAATCAATAGGGCAGAGTTGGAGTTCAAAAAAAGACCAATCCCAAAAGCCCAAGCCTAACGAGGAGGAGTGCTAACTAGCTCCAGTGTGCATATGGATTTTAAAAAATGACCATTTTTTCATCAAAAATTGCTAATTTTTCGTCAAAAATGATCATTTTTAGCCCAAACATCGCAATTTTTACTCTATTTTTTTCCTACAAATTTGGCAAAAGAATTTTTTAAACCAAAAAATCGCTTTTTTTGGTCGTGTCCCCCCCCCCTCTCGCCAAACCCATTGCTAACCCAAACCTAAATCCTGGCTACGGTGGTCCTTTTCTAGAAAAATATGAGTGTTCACAAACAGTTCAAATACACATATCTACAGCGGTTTTTCGATAAAAAATTAGCTACGGCCCTGCTTAACTGGTTGACGTTTATGCGAGTTGAGTGGTTGGCACAAAAATAGTTACCAAAATAAATTAAGAGACACTTTCTTGAAAAGTCGTAGTTCAGGTTACAAGAGTGAAACGGTTCGAGTGGACTCCAAGTGAATTTATTTAGCAAAATTAAAGCATGGAAAAATTTTCTAAAGTCATTTCGAGTCGATCCGAGAAGAGCAAAAAAATCCAAAACCTTATCCAACACTCAAAAACCCGATTTTACGTTGATTTTTTGAATTTTTTAACCTGTTTAAAACACCCTAAATAATTTGTTTCGGCCAAA
This sequence comes from Acrobeloides thornei, assembly GCA_034699885.1. Lineage (NCBI taxonomy): Eukaryota > Metazoa > Nematoda > Chromadorea > Rhabditida > Cephalobidae > Acrobeloides > Acrobeloides thornei. Next base: position 17,080 of record JAQGCP010000330.1, read on the forward strand.
ATTTGTCTCTGGCCGATGTATTTCATCATGGAGAACATTTCTAGTGTGGTTACAAAAAAATCCTAGAACTTTCGATTTTTAAGTCATTTTCACGGGCTTGTTGAAGGGTTTGAAAAATTTTTCTCAGATTTTTTCGAAATCATGCTAGAAATGTTCTCCATAATGAAAAACATCGGCAGAGTCAAATTTTGGCCGAAAAAATTATCTAGTGTGTTTTAAACAGGTTAGAAAATTCAAAAAATCAACGTAAAATCGGGTTTTTGAGCGAGGTTTTGGATTTTAGGTCCTCGGATTAACTCGAAATGACTTTTAACAATTTTCCCATGCCTTAATCTCGCTAAATAAATTCAACTTGGAGCCCACTCGAACCGTTTAAGGCAACCTTTGAACGCTCAGGAAAAATGTCTCTTAATTAGTTACGGAAATAAATAACATTCAATTTAGACAGTCTTGGATTTGTTGCCAATTCTTTGTGGTATTTTAGTTATTATTCTTGGACTAGAAATTTATCCAAGTTATTTTTATTACCACTTTGTGTTTCCATTTGCACAACTTTTTAATGAAGATTTTCTTACAACAATCTACCAAATGATTCAGATGTAAATGATATTATTGATTCAAGGGGTGTGGAGGGGGGAGACGTGTCGATTGCGTCAAAATTATTTGCGTCATCCGACATTTACGTCAATTTTCGATTGCGTCAACAGACATTTGCGTCATCCGACATTTGCGTCAATTTTCGATTGCGTCAACAGACATTTGAGTCAATTTTTGATTGTGTCGTTTTGACGCAATCGACATGTCTCCCTTTTTGTTACTACCTTGACACCCAATGACGCAAATAACTGTTGACGCAAATGTCTGTTGATGCAATCGAAAATTGACGCAAACAAAAATTGACTCAAATGTCGGATGACGCAAATATC